>DWPT01003865.1:0-13867 GCA_018251895.1 Agathymus mariae mariae
GACCGTGAAGGCCAGCTGAAAAGTGCTAAATCGTCAGCTCCTTGACGTCCAATCCAACGGTTCGGAAGAGTTTCATTTAGAAACTGACAAACTTGAATTTCTTTACCATCATACATAAAGGTATATAAGTTTTATTGAAACATTCACAGTCTGATCTCTCTTATATTTGACCTTAGAAGCGACCACAACTGTCGCAAGTATTACTATCGTACTGTCGAAGGTCTTTCGGTGGCATAACTTATCTGCATTGGCCATATCCTCCATGTTAGACCACAAGCATCATAGTTGAGTATGTTCTAGTACTCTCTTATTGCGGGAGACCCATACCCCATAGTAGGCCTCTCGAAGGCCGTACCAAGGTTACACACACGATCTCATCAGAACAAATTTCTGTACGTATAGCATAATTTTCTATATATAGTACCTAACATTGAAACAGTTGATAGATAAGGCCAAGAGTAATATCTATAAATAAAGATAGATAAAAGAGATATAGAGACAGTAAGAGCACTCGTTAATTCATTTACACGATTAAACGTAATCTAGGTCTGTCCATCACTATATCGATAATGGCCCAGAACCTAATTTATCCATTCCGGCCAATACGACAAACGGCTTTTATTCGTGAATGCTTATCTTAATAACTCCTCAGAGATAATACCCCTGTGATAGGTTAAGGATTCCCCTTACGATAATAATACTCATATAAATAATGTTATCGAATCATAAAATCGACACATAAAATGGAAAGCAGTTTGCGAAGAAACTTGCAAGACTTTTTTGTATTCGATGCGTTAGTTTTTTTATTGCAAAGTTGGGTATGTATAATTTTTTTAATTATTGTAACTAATTGAAATTTAATTTCAGATTGTAAGAACGTTAGGATTAAACGATATATAATATACTTGTGTAAACTTAGTATGTTCCAGCTGCAGTGACGGAGAGCCAGTAATAAAAAGTTCCTCGTTTCTGCCTTACAAACGGTAACAATTACGGCTCATAACCAACCTGAATCATAAATATCTAACAAATATATCATTCTCCACGCACACCAAAGCTACTTTAGGCATTAATTTTCAACAAATTAGGTGACACCAAGCTAAAAGAAAGGAGAAAGCAAATATAATAATAAATAAAGCATTATTATTTATTATTATTGTAAGGCATTATATTATAAAGCATCTATTATTTAGTATTAAGGAAGGAATAAAATTATTAACTTTCTTTGAAAAGTACTCAATGTAATACTTTATAGACTGTACGTGCATTTCAGCGTCTAGACTTTTAATGTTCTCTTTAATATCGATAAAAATAAGAATTCGAGAACTTCTGAAATCTGAATGGAATTTTAAGAATGCTCGAGTGCTGTTTTCAAAACTATATTTTCTTGGTCATTTGAAAGTAAGCGAAGTGTAGTGTAGTAAGCGAACTGGGTACACTGGCTAGCTGCTTATTACTAGCTCTACTACTAAGCAAGGGAATTTGAAATAAGGATACGTGGAATCTTAAGGATACGTGGAGCCCGTTATATTCCAAAATGATTTATACTACTACCAACACAATCTACACTAAACACAACAATCACAAAAATATACTCCTTTTTGTTTAATGTAGCAAACAGCATCTCCACTCATCTCCACCCATTGTGAGCACTACAACTATTACTGCTAATAATAACTAATAATGAACGCAGCAAATATTGTGGCATCAGGTTGAAGGCGAAGGCCACTAGAATTTGTGTCAGCTAGTTATATTCAAGTATTCTTGCATAATGATATAGTTATTTACCTGTCCGGCGTTCTACCAATATCCCAAAAATCAACCGAATATAGTTTTAACAGCTTTCGGTTTCAAGTAAAAAACCGGTTGACTAGCAAATTCTCCGTTTCCTTATTTTGTTGCTTTTCACGCGTCAGTAGTGACTTTGGTGTTAGGTATGTCCATGAACGTGGTGACCACTTACTATAACATGGCCACTATCGTCATTTATCGCATATTGACATAAAAATATAAATTTATTTTAATTCATAATACCGGTGTAATTTATAAACATAATGAAATACAGCACTTCTGCTTTTATGTATAAACGATGTCTTTCAGAATCTCTTAAATAATAAGATTTTTTCGACTAACAACACTCGACAAATGATAAATCTCGTTCATTTTACATTCAACTGAAGGAAATACCCACTAGACTGTGTTGGTTTTCCGGCGAGGGACGCATCAGATTTCCACAAAAGCTTTTCTATCATTCAAAATATGTGAAGCGGTAACAAATTTTAACCGTGTAATTGAACTGTCGGCAATTATTTAATTGTAGTCTCTATTACATCGAAATAAGATGCGTGTTGATTACACATTAATTTTCGCCGGAATCGCAACGCTGCGGGTTAGCGCCCTCGGGAAATTTTAATTCACGTCCATCCTTCACGCAAATTGTTCTTTCGCGCAAAACGGAATGTTCCTGTCGACGTCACGGCGACAAAGGGATAACCGTAACGAACGTCGCGGTATAAAGCTCAAGCCAACCGTGAAAGTAGACGTTTATTTAGTGTCTTATTTCTTTTTATGTGGACCTCGTAGAAATGAGATGTTTTATGAAATTGTTTTTCCAAGACATTAGCCAGTCCTAATTATAGACCCGCTTGAACTCCGGCCCCATTTTCCTGGACGTATTCAGGTTGACTATGACGGAGTGTGCGCGGTTGAAGAGAAACAATTTCATGTATCTAGAGTTGGGCTTATTAGTACTGAGAGTAATGCGAATTTTTCTCGTAACTCTGACAAATAGACTAACTTCTTATATGCTCGCTGTGTCTTGTTTAATTTTCTGCTGTAGTTTATATATATATATATAATAAACAGAAGTTCTTCATTGTAGCTCGTTACGGTTGACTATGTCTTAATTACTGTCAAATATTTTACCTTTATCGACTGTTGTTTATGTTACAGTATCATTGACTTACAAATTTATCTCAACTGCGTCTGAATTCACCCTAAGGAAAACTATCATGATCATAAATGTATGTAATAATTTTGGACTAACATTATATATTTTGAAGAAACACTTTGTCCTCCCCATATGGCACTGCGTACACGGCTAAATTTCCTTGATACTTGATATCTGATATCTGATTAGTCTATGAAGTCTGAGGGCATTAATTGCTTATTTTAGCATATCTGAGGTTCGACATTTTATCGTTGTCGGTCATCAGTTCCTCTGACTATAATGAGTGTCGGTGTTAGTAATCTACCAAAATGTCTCAGTTATGTTTACGACATTGACATGACTAAAACAAGTGATAAGTAATATAAATATTGTTATGAGCATAATACACTTTGAAGTTAATTTTTCGAACTCGAACCAACTGAATGTAATGTGTTAGTATTACAGATCATTAGTATATCACTTCTACTACAACAGCTGAATATTACGTATAATATTTCTTCGTACATACCTCCAAGCCTGTCATGGATTCTTCAATCTTATCAAGTACACTCAATTAGCTACAGAACTGGGAAGCAGCTTGGGAGTAAAACAACTTGTTATCATTACCGTCGTTACTATAAGTTATCGCATTACATCTCCGAGTTACACAATTGATGGTGGCTAGGAGTCACGTATGAAGTCCCTTTGGGTGGGGAAATGAAATAATTTGTCTCAGTGAGGGTGCATGTCATATTTACACGAGTTGGGGGAACGAACTTCATATTTACTTATTCAAGTTTCCACATTCAAACAACAATTTAGATAAAAATAAAGAAGAATGGTAAAATAATTTTTGAAATAAGCATATATACAAAGTCTCAAAATTCTCACTCTCTCTTTATAATAATAAGACTTATGTAACCGATTCTTGAGCTACATGGTTCTGTTCAATAGTTATAGTAATATGTTCAATAGTTATAGTAAATCGTATAATATATATACAATAAAGACGACATCATACATTGTAAATTAAATTTAGCAAAACCTTTTAATTTACAAATTTTCCATAGATGCATGATTTATGTTTCAAATGTATTAAGTTTTAATGTTTACGTATACAACGTGTCTTTTTAACAACAATATTAACTGAATTAAAAATTGATGTATAATTGCTATTCGATTTATCAACGTCAATAATTCTTATATAACAAAGCTGCATAGAACTGCTCGTTTGATTAAAAAGATGGGGCCGCTGTCTTAAGACAATGGGTCGCTGCTGTACGGCGAATACTATGAAACGGTGCAATGCCGCCACGAGTGGTGATTTGACATTGTCCGAGGTGCCGTTCGAACGTCTAAATCATATCGGCTAATTATTTAACTAATAAATATGGAAAACAATATGTGCATTTGAATTAGATTCCTTCAAAATATTAACAAACAAACTGATAAGACTGCTGTAACTTATCCATACATTTTTCGGTTTTTCGTTTAAATTCTTACAATCACTGAAAGTCAATACAATTAAAAACCCTTATTAATAATAGCAATATTTTTAACTACCATTAATTAAATAAACTGTTCGTTAAAATTATGAACACTAAATCTAAAAAAGTTGTTTCCATACTTTTAGTTACAAATTTCAGTTTACATTGTCTGGTCAACTTTGATAGATAAACGCGATGGTCATTGTCACATTACGTCTAAGGCAATCGGCAATCTTAGTGTATTGATATACACAATATACTGACACCCAAGAAAAGTATTGCTTTTGTTGGAAATCCTACATTTGTTTTGATATCGGTCGTAGAATAACAATTTCGTAACAATTATATAATTAGTAGCATAGGGGACGAAGCTGGCAATTTGTAGAAGGGTTTATTAATTATAACTATGGATAATAACAGGTCTTGCGTTTGGTGAGTTATGGAGAAGATTAATTATAAATGATTATATATCTAAAACAGTGTCTCCATTTCTGTTTACTTAATTTAATTATATAATATTAAATTGGTTCTCAATTGGAAAGGCATATCTTTGACAACGTGTTAACGTACGTTTAAATTATAATATCACCTCATTTTTTATTAAATTGGTTAACTGGCAATTATTCAACAAAAGATCACATACCTCATACATAATCGAGACAATCTAAATGTTACTGCAAGTGATACATATAAGTTATATATAAAACCTTAAGTTATATATAAATTCATTTTTTCACTAAAAGGAACAATAAGTATTGGCTTACTTTGTTCATGGTTATGAAAATTTATTTACAACAAAATGTCGCATTACTACTATGTGGCCTCACCCAGTTCTATCTTACGATTGTTCATATTACATAAGTTAATTTCACGTAAATTGAAACAAAACGTTTCAATGCTCGCGACGAAGACATCTTCAAACGTAACTTGTAAGTAATGGACCAATCTTACTCAAATATGAAATGGGCATGCGTGAAAATTGCCAATTCTTCATAATAATGTCGGCTATGAATAATGTAACATTTTTCCTCCCGAAGTCCTGCAAGGATTTCACGTATTATTTTAGAGCCTTTGACATTACTTCAAATAACCGTGGTTTTTGAAATTTAACGCTATATATTTTTAATTCTCAACAATAAAAAATTACGTTGTACAAACATTCGATTCAGGGTGTAAATTCTATTACCAGCTTTAGAAAATATAAGTGAAATGTCATTCAGTGGTATAGAGGGCACTTTAGATAGGAAACAAAGCTACCCGTCCATTAAGGGTAGTCATTAATAACTGGTTTGTGCTACGTGAAGCACGATTCACGCCTCTTCAGTTACTAGAAGATACCCCTATAAGGTAAATACTAACAACTACAAAATTCGACAAATTATTTTTAATAGATAAGTTCGAGAACTGAGTCAATATACTATTTTTGACCAGTTTAAGTATGTATCGTTTACAAACAACAGTTTAAATCAAGCAAAACTTAAGGCCAAATAAGTACTAAATTAGGCTTAATCTAAGACCATGGAGCCTAGCACTTTCTGCAGTTAATTCTACCAAGCAAATCCAAATTAATCTTGAGCAATATAATTACTTACCACGAATGCACTGGAGCTCACTTATGCTGGGCACTGCGAATGACTGTGTCACTTGCAAGTATTTAGGGGAATGTAGACTGCTGTGCATGGCGACACAACGCATTGCCACTTGAGGCGTTACTAATACGAGGCAAAGGCATGCCTAAGGTGGTATATGGGTAATAGATGTTTATATAATAAATATATACGAATTACTCTTTGTTATGCGAACAGTTTACATTGTAAATTATATTTTTATTCTGTATATCAATGCTACGATATAAATATTAGTTACAAGTGAGAATACTATACCATCCCGTTGGTTCCAACGTAATCTTTCACTTTCTGCGTTGTTAAATTTCTTCTTCCACTCTGCATAATATTTTTGTTTCGATTCTTTAAAAATATTTATTTATTTGTTCTCTCTGGGGTCGGTTCTCAGATAGTTCTTCTATGATTTTTTTCCGCACCTTTTCGCTGTAGGTTATTCTTAGAGACTGGGTACCATACATGAAAATAGTGCTCAATGTGACTCCGTACCAGTGCGTTATATAATGCCTTAAGAGCTAAAATGGATGAAAAGTATTTTGTATTACTTATAAAAAAATCTAACATTTTGATGCTTATTTTGACTACATGATTAATATGCCCAATGTAACGCAATTCTAAATCAATTAATATCCCAAAGTCTCTCACTTCCCCCACTCTTTTTAATTATTTATTAAATTTTACTTACTTATTAAATTTACCTAGGATTATATTTATTCCGTTTTATGGATAATTTAATGTGTAAACATTTTTGAACATTCAAATTCATTGTGTTTATCACACACCAATTAGCAACATTGTCAATATTTGCTCGTAACAACTCTTCATCTATCCTATTTTGTACGAACAACAACTTTAAGTCTTCTGCATACAGTAGGAATTCTTTTGTACATTCTTTTGAACATATTTAATACTTTTGTATTTCTAAGTCAGTTTAGGGATAAAAATATTTAATCAAGTATTTGATCTACTTTCGCATATCGAAACTAAGAAAATATTTGAAAGGGGATGGATTTTTAGAAGTCAACACCCCACTAGAAAGGGAAAAAAACGTATGGCCATAAATTAGGGGCTCGCTCCAGAACCCCATATCACCTACAGTTAGGGTTATGTACCTAATCAACAAAGCAATAAGTGTATACGATTCACTTTGGGACTACCACCTGTGTCTCCAGCAGCAAATCCTTCGTTTAAGTGTCTCGAACATATAAATCACCAATCGGCCGGCTGTTCACTTTGGTTTCACGAAGTAAAAGAGTTGCTATATAGGCCACTAGCAGGTTTATATTCTCCAGTATGTTATGAAAGAGATCCGAAGTTGGCCAACTCACAAGTATACAGCCTGAAGGATCACGTCTGTATAACTATCTCAATTTCCTCTTATTCTGATTAAAGACTTGAGTTTAGTAATGCATCTGTCTTGGATTGTGATGATAAATGCAGAAAAAAAACCTTAGGTAGATTTGAACTAAAGTACTATAAAAGCTATTATCACACATAAAAAAGTTGGAGTCTACGCCTAAAGATATATATAATGCCTGGTCAGCGCTCGGAGATTCCTGAACTTCACTGTAACTTAGATTTTTGTCAGAAACGTGCTATTTCTCAGCAGATAAAGAAACCGATAGTAGTAAACGTAGTCCAATAGAACCATGAGTAGAAATCCGCCATGCATTTAACTGAAGCCGATCCAACTTATTGGATTGAGTTGCATAGTCCACAGTTGATATTTCAGGTTCGATATGGGAGGCCATAGATCAAAATCCACCCTAAAAGTTTACAAACATGGGTTTAAATTACTTCAAACGTGTAATGCAGCGGTTTTATATAGGTCTGTTGAAAACAGTTTCCAATATAGTTCATGAACATACTGTTCGTTTTGTGTGTTGAGATATGATATGCAGGAACGCAAAGTTTACGTGATCATCTGACGTTAAGTGTCATTTGTCATAAGTTTCTTACCGTGATCGATTATATTGGATCGAAATAGCGGTATAAAAACAAAAATGTTGAAAGTTATAATTAAAATGTATGACTGCAATAATATAACTTTAAAATCATAACACAATGTCGCTATGAGCATTTCAATGAAATTTAACGTTTCCGATTCTGTTATGACTTTTAGTACGGGAATTTGAAACGCTAGTAATAAATCGTTATTTATCGTTAACGCTGTCAGTATAGAGAAGCTAAGTGAATAATATAGTGCACTGGCTTAATTTTATTTATTGTAGCGATGACTAGTCTACTGGAAATAGACAGTAATTCCCTGTTTTATTGTTTAATTTTCATTTATTATATTATACATTTTTTATGTGAATAGCCAAGAAACGAAGAGCCAAGCCACCTAATGGCAGGTGGTCACCGTCGCCCATATACGTCAGTAACAACAAAGGCATAGCTAATACGTTGGCGGCCGAGAAAGAAGAATAAAGAAAGTACTAGCTTTCAAGCCTCCAGCCGAAACCCGACTAGTCGTTAGGCGGCTGACTCAAGCAGGATGACGGTAGCTAGCCGGGCAGGCTTCACATCATATTACTTTAGTATTTTTTAGTTTTTTACGGGCAAATTGATTTGAAGATCACTAAGATCATAAGCTCATTAATCCCACTTAAATCTTAATTTGAACGACAGGTAAATAACTTCGAATGTCCCATTACAAGCGTTACGAGAATATTTTAGGTTCAGAATTACACTTTTATTTTAGGTGCAGGTGATTTATTTCTTTATGCGGTAAAACATTCCAGTACTCCTATTGTAATAAGTAGTATTCATTACCGTCATTGCACAATAACGAATATTAGATCTAATAGTGTATATAACTTTAGCCACATCTATGCAAAAGGAGTTTAAGCGCAATTCGCTAACATACACAAACAACAGAAAAGGTATCTGTTTTATTCAGTTCCCAGCTAAGTTTTAATGCTATGAGTTGTTTTCAAATTCACCTTTTTAGTTTGTTCAACAATAAAGTAGTGTAATAGTCCGAGGAACCCTTACCCGTCCTCTGAAGGGACGGAATATAAAGCGATTGAAGCAAATCCCCGTAAGATTGAATCTGAAGGAAGTTTTCTACTACTGTGTCAAAAAACTTATAATTCCGCTTACTGTTGGACTATTGAATTCTCTGGTTATTTATCGTTGGCGATAAAATAATATTAATCCCGTGGGGATTGCGCTTGGATTTTATTCTTCTACCCGCAACTCGGAACTTCGAAAATAACCCCAGATTATTGTTCGCGTTGAGCGTACCATGGATATTCCTATACCATTTATAATTTGGTTTCCGCCAAAGCCAGGCTACTGGTGACCTTCTGGTCTATCTCCACATTGGTAAGCCCAAACCTTTCCTGCCTGCCTGCGTGTTGCCTTGGAGCTATTATATGGGATTCTTAAAAAAAGACGTCAAAAGTGTGTACTAATACAGTTTTAATTTTAAAGTAAATATTTCCCGTAAGGGCCTTGAAACAAAGAGACACAACTAAATATATATATATATATATATATATATATACATATTTATTTCAAAATAGATGGTTATGAATATGTTTAGAAAAAGCATGAAAATTAACCAGTTCCACATTTATCCCTGAAAGTACTTAACTTAAAATTTGAAAAAAATATAGCTAAGAAAAACGTATATGAAAATGTTATGAATTGTATTATTATTTGTATTGAAAACAGATAGTATTATAAGACACGTTTATAATTGGAACTAGCGTAATTCCAATTTGCGCTTGAATAACTTTTTATTCATTTTATTTAGCGATTTATTGAAAGATTACGTCACATATTTATAATATTGTAATCATTTATAATCTTGTATTCTTCGTCAAATAAAAGTCTTATCCATACAAATCATACAGAATCTTATCAGGTCCAAGTAGTAATCAGCTGTGGAAGTTTCTGTGGGTAAGAGGGATTATATTTTCGATAACTAAGCTGAGGGCAGCGAGCAATAAAGGAATAGTTAGGCGAAGGGAGGACCCCAAGTATCTGAGTACAATCTGGCAATCTTGAAATTTGTTATGGTTTTACAAGAAATATGCATCGAAAATTCCCATGGGGATAATATCTCCGTTTTATTTGATCGAATCACTTGTAATGCAGAAGCGCGTTCGCGACTGACAACTATTGATTAGTAGTGTTTTGGAAGAAGATCTCATTGTTCTGTTTATAACGCCATCGAGTCTTTTACTCAATTATTTGTTTTCGATTACAACTAAGTAATTTTCGTAAGATGGTTTAAACTTTGGACTTGTAACAACCTTTTATATAATTCTTGTGTTTCCTCAATTCATCTTTGTAATAAATAATTATGATTTTACTTCTGTGTTGCCGAAAAATCTTTGATATCATGTTATGGCTTAAACGATTTCCGTGACTACATAAAACGCGGAGGTACTATCCCCCGGCTGTGGTTTAGAAAAAAACGCAATATCGCATGAGTTTGAAGGGAGGTAAGTGTACCCTGTGGATTTACAGCATTAAATTGGTTCGGTCAGGGCTGTCAACTTTCTACTTCCAAGTTTTAAATACGTTCTCTCGGGTGTACGATGTAAAACTTTGTACAAAGTAACTTTTAACTAAATGCAATTATGTCACGTACTTTTAACGTAATGTCTATATGGTAAGTATCAAACATTGCTTAAAATATGAGGAAAATTGCGTCTCTTTATGTAAGTATTAGCATATCTTGTGAATTATCGAGTTTTTAAAATGACTGAGAAAAATTACGTCATTCATATCAGAAATGACCATCAACTGTCCGATTTTGAATTAATTAAAAAAAATGCAAATTATGATAAAAATCGTGCCAACTGCTGAATAATAGCGGGCTTGTAATATACCGCATACAAATATCTGATTCTGCTTTACACTACATAAAGACCAATATTATTTGAATTTACCATTAATCTTTCATATTACACATTAAAAATTCCGGTTTAAAGTATTGTTATTAAATATTATTGTCCGAAAAAGTTAAATGTAATAGTAAGTAGTATTTTAAACAAAACGTTGAATTATTACAAGTGTTTTAGTAAAAAATATTACATTACAGAATTACAAAATAAATTGTTTGTCAACCCTGACAATAAACGAGTCTTCATTGGCCGCTTGAAATCCTTTGTCCTGCGATGTGGCCAAGTTTATACCCATTGTGACTCAGTGGAGGCAGCATACTTATAAATACTAGCGGATAAATATATCAAAACTTAAATGATTAGTAAGTAAATATATCATAAATAAAGGAGTTATTGGATACATGAGTACATTATAACTGTCTCATAACATAACATACACACAAACATAAAGATTAAATCATTTAAAAAAATTGCGCCTATGTATGATATTAATTCTACATTATTTTATGCTGATTATTGAAAATAAAATGAATGCTATGTGTATTCATTAGTTTGATTGATTTATAAACAAAGTAATTGTATATAAACAACGTATATGTATAAAAAAAAGACAAATTGTACTGCACACCAATCGGCAAGATTTTACTGGCTACTAATATCTAATAATATATTATGTAAGGCCTTTTGTAAATTACTTAAATCCAGCAGTAATTAAATGTATTAATTTAAACGTACTCGATCTGTCTTGGAACGGTTCTATCAAAGTAGTTGGCAGAATAAATAAATGTCCACCACATATTCAGACGTATGTTTATATTTGATGAAATGATAACTGTGTAGAATTTCAATTATTGGAAATTATTTCGATTCAGCCATTGCGAAATACGAGAGTTCAAGGATTGTCCTGCATCAGTGGTCGGATTTGTGTCAACCTTCTCAGAGTAGTTATTGCGTTCGGCTATTGCGCATGAAGCGCCACGTAAAGTCACCCCCGGTGATACTAATAACCATTCGAGAAATTAAATGGTTGATACGTGAGCTGAGGAGACAAGTATCAGTTATCTTCCAGACATCTTGTTGGCATTAAGGTCCTCATGGAAACGAGATCTAATAGATTATGTGTCGTATATTATCTCTCATTAAATATGAAGTGTTGGAAATATCCCACGATACATATCTTTGTCCGTATATATATATATATATAAAAATTTTAAATTATACGGTTTAAATACCTACGCAAAGAACAGAATAGTGTAGAATAAGTATTATTATTCCTGTATACTGAAGTTACTATTTATATACGACATGTACCACACTTAACTTAAAATATATTTTTTTATTAAAACAATAAATATTTATGAGTTTATTTTGAATAGAACTTTATTAAACAAACTTCATTCACGTGATCATACCGAGGTAAGAGCCTGCGTAAGAGCTTTGGTTCTTCCAAGTTAATCATAAACCGTGAGTGCTCACCGTGCTTCAAATTTGTGATAACCGCTACACATACTCAATAAGTATGCATTAAAAAACAATCAATTATTATATGATATTATACCACACAAAAAATTGCTTGGAAGGGTACTGCATAAATTGACAGAATAATTAGAATTGAATACAGATTTGTCAAGTACAATAAAAAGTTTATGTCTTAATTTACACAGAAATTTGGGGGAATAATAAAACAGACACTTTTTAACTCTAGCTTTTAAAGAAAATAATTTCTTAGTAGCTTTTACTGTTCTGCTCTTTAACTGTCAACTTTGCTAAGCTGTTCTTACGAACACAAGACATATTATGACACTGATGCTATGGAATTGAATCAAAGTTTTATTTCATATCTTGAAATGTTCTTAACAACGTTCGTGGATAACGTCATAGACGTTTGCCAGAAGTTGAGTTGAACGTGTTACTCATACAGATTGCTTGTGGTATAAACCTTAGCCCAACTTTAAGTTTTAACTTTACTTTAATGGTTAAGAAAACAAAACTCACGGAAAAACACTATTCTCATAGTTATAACAGCGGTCTAATTACAACAACATATTCAAACGTTTACACTGCCACATGAAACTCACACAACGATGCCTAATTTGCCTTTCAAATACTTGCTAACATTTACTCAAGTTCGCAGAGAACACTTTGACTATGAAAATACGCAAAGAGGCTAGTGTTACGTGCAAACTATCTCCACAAGAAGGCAACTTTCAGTTGGGAAATTCCTTTCGCGTAATCGCCGAAACACACTTCCAAAACACCCGGCGGTATTACCCTCCAGCCCATCTCCAACATTCTTATAGTTTAATGTATGCAAACGCATTTTGTTTCAAAGCCTAGCTCCCTCAAGAATGGTGTTACTCGAGAGCCCTCCGGACACGTACTGTACTTCGGTGGGTCCCGAAGTTTTTCTTGTCTGTATGTCACAAAATACTCTTTGATCTTCAAATGTGAATATAATGCCGGAACCAGTTAAGAACGTGCCTTTTTTCTTTATCTGACTGTACATTTATACTCTTGTTTTTCTTACTCTATTTCTGAGCGCGAATGATATTTCCGCGAATTTTCTCAAGGGGATCTTGAAAAAGAAACAAAATAACACTGTTTTGTCTTTCCTATTCCGTCTATTGAATAAATTTGCCTGTGATACGAAATACATATTGAGGCGTTACTAGTCAAATTTTACTGTTCTCTTTGTGTTTTTATAACGGAACTTTGTTAGGTGAGATATTCGTGATTTTTATAAGGGTTCACGGGCAGAAGGAATAATTTACAAGCAATATACACTTCAGTGTGGCATCTTCCTAACGATGGTTAATATATCACGAGGGTATTAAAGTCAAGCTAAGCGTTCGAAGTCGGTATCATCAATCTATGGATGACTAAAAATACACATCCCCAATGATGAGGGACATTCGACGACAAAATATGTATCACCAGAGCGCCATGTGGCATCGTTTCTGAAATAGA
>DWPT01003866.1:0-13865 GCA_018251895.1 Agathymus mariae mariae
AGATTTCCGGTTGATGACAGATATGCCCTGCTTCAGATGGACTATAATATATATATATATATATATATATATATATATATATATTATACATACTATATTTATAGCCATGAAGTTTTTATCAATTCTATCTATCTCGAGGCTTAAGCCAACCTCACTAGCAGGATGCATGTTTTTAACGAGATTACTGTGTCTCTCTTGGTTGACCCCGAATCGTTATGTAGTTGTGCAATGGCGCTGGTGACCAACGACCATAATATGATCCGCACGCTCGTTTGTCAAAAATAAAAAGTTTTAATGTTTAGGCAACTTTCTATACATAAAGTTAATAGGACAACCATTTAGTCAAAATCAAGATAAAATTAAACTCTCCACGTTAACGAGTTTACGTTCCAAGGTGACTCTCGAGATGCTGCGTCGGTGAACGCTGCAGGCTGCCACTAACCGCTTTAATTAACTTCAAAGCAACACTCAGTACAAGATTGCATTGTTCTTAAACAATCTCGAGTGTTAAAATAGATTCACTAACAATTTTTTGTACAAAAAATCATAAACTTCGCGTAACTTTTTAGAACCTGTATAATCATTCTACATTAAAAATTTTATATACCTATAAAGTGTGACTGGGTACAACATAAAATCAGAATGATTTTTTTTCTCTTTACCAGACTAGCCTTTTTCAGACTAATCTTAAATCCCGTATTCATCGTCGAGCACCTACGTTGGTTTAATTTTTGAGAAAAAATATACAACAATTTTCCCTCTTATTCTTTCCTACATGCGTTCACGCAATATCCTACTAGAATACACATACGGTCCCTGTTTGATATCAACTAAGAAACACGGGCCGAACAATAGGACATAAAATGTAATAGTTAACATTAAAACCATCTAAGACGGTGCTTGAACGCGTTGTGATAAAGTTAGTTAGCACAAAGTTAATTCTCAATCTGAACTAAACTTTGATAAAATTAGCTCACACTTCGACCACCTTGGCATTCTTAATTATCGTTCTTAACTTTTACACAATCTCATTCCACATTGCTATAATCCTACAATGTTGTATAAATAAGATTGTTATAAAATTTGATCATACTATATTCTCAAACCATCCAATAACTGCCAACAACTACCAACAATAATCCTGAAATTTATTTGATGTATATGTTTTATATCGTACCCAGTGTAGAGATTACGTTATGTAAATATTTAATTTTTATTATATCATTAAAGTGTGCAACATAAATGTGTAAGTTTTGTGTTTCATTAAAATTTCTAATCGTCCGAGTTCTTTCACCACTACGCACATATTTATTTCGTAAATCACCAGGCATTTTAATTTGCTTCGTTACATACTCGACTCTTAAATAATTCATCGAGCGACAAATTTATTTTAACGGCTGCTTACATTTAATAGAAGCGTTAGTTTATGTGCTTAATGTCCATGTTCGATCAGGCTAAGACATGAGTGAATTACGTGAGTAAGAGCGCCGAGCGCTCTTTGGAGGAATTTGAACGGAATCGAATTGCTACCACAAGGTAGCCAACTAGTCTTTAATATGGACTGATAAAATATACAGAAACACTGGAATAGTTAATATTATGGTACGACACTTAACCTTAATATCTACTGTTTAAGGTATAGAAAAATGGGAAGGGATGTACAGCTAGCAAACTTAAAAATTGATAACAAATTAGTAGCATTAATTCAATGTGGTAACAAACACAGAAAATGAATTAGGTGCAGGGAAAGATAGATATTTATTTATTTATATTATAGACAATACAGTAAAATTTTACGATTTTAGTATTACTTAATATTGAAAACGACATGTAGAAGCCCTTCTCTTGCATCTTGAAGGCATCCAGTTACGAATAAAAACAGACAAATATTAGCTATTTTATTAGTGACTACAGTAATGATTTGCTTATACAAAGAAGAGGAGTATTGAAGGATTTCAAAAACCAAGGTTCCCCTTGGGACGTTGGAAGTGAATGGAATGTGAAAGATGCATCTATTGATGCGTTTGTTGTCTTGGTATTTGAAGGTCCCTAAGTTAATCTGAACGCTGTATAGAGTCTGAAGAATATGTGTATTCGGCAAATTATAAGATTTGAGCTTTGTGCGGTACTCGGAAATATGATCGTATTTACGAACACTAAATATGAAAGAAATATATAAAATAGATGCTATAGTTTAGCAGCTGCTCTTCAATTAGATCTAAATAGGAGTAGCAAGCATGGGTGTAGCTAAAATAGGAGGTGAAAAAGGCATATACACCTGTTTGTGTGAAACGTTCTAGCAATGTTGAAATATAGTTTCAACGAGTAATTGTTTTTTTCATCTAATGATTTTGTTTACAATAATAACTAGTCATCGAAATCAATGTTGAACAGTTATGTCCAGCCAATTCTTGGAAAGATATATAATCAGGCCCACCACGTCAAGTAAGTTCAAAAGTTACCTGTAGCTGCGGATGTACGCTGACGACCAGCCGTGACCGAACCCGCAATCTGGCGTCTCTCCGCTGCTCCCCGTACTGGTTATGCGCTCTGCAAGTCCACACGCCGCTGTCAGTAGTCTGCGCTCGTCGTATGACTAGGACCTCGTCGGATACGGAGATCCGGATGTTGTTGGACACGGGACTCAGGCGGCCGTTCGCATGGCGAAACCAGCTGCAACAAACTTTATTATTAGGAGTTTCGAGCTGATACAATTTCACACGTTGAATTACAATATTCACACTAAGTCAATCGTGTAATGTTCAGTGACAGTTGGAAAATGATTATATTCCCATTATTAATACGGTTCTAAGATGATGATTATTTATTTGCCAAATGTGGTCATATTTATTGTACGATAGCTATGTTTTCTAAAAAAAAAGGGGAACTAGAAAGTTCTTGGGCTCACCGCGCTGCCGGAGTGTTGAAAATCCTTAAAGGCACGTCCCGGAACGGCTTAGGAAAGGTTCGTTCGTATATTTTGGTATATGCGCGTCACAGTTTTCACTTGGTTTCCGTACATTTTGTGGAAGCTCGCGCGTGGGTCGATTCCAGTTTTTTGAACAAGCGCCAGCAGATCGCGGCAGCCCGTCATTGAAACTCCGCGGTCGTGATGGCGGTAATATTAAGAGCCCAAGATCCTACATTAATGATTTTAATACAATTGAGTCGTATCTGTGCCAAAAGAGAGGCATGCGATTTGAACATAAGATAGGTTATTATTAATTTATATAATATAATTAAAGTTAGGTATTACGTTACATTAATAATATTAAATTTGAAATAAGGTATTTAACTAATTTGTTATTGCTACGTCAAATTGAGTTTTGACCTTTCCTACTTTTGTAAACGATGTCTTCCTAGCAAACAATTAACGGAAAACTGTTATTTGATTATTCTTTATTAACTGTTATTATATTATTAACTGTTATTCTACAACCTGACAATTTACAGTAATCATCATTATTATTATTAGTCATATCATTAGTCCAATTAACATTTCCTCTCAAGTGATTTGATTATCGTCGATGGATTAAAAATAATTACATTGGATTATCTCATTTTAACACTTTCAAAGGATTCAATTTGCTATTTTAATTTTTCTATGTATACAATAAAAAGTTCAGATATAAATAGAATTACCTATAGGTTGGCGGTGGGTTGCCGATAGCACAGCACACAAGTCGAATGTCTCCTCCTTGTGGGACAGTTTCGTCTTCTGTGATGGAAATCATCCTAGGTGCCATGCTTCCAGTTTGATCTATAGGACAAGAAAAACCTAGGAATGTACATAGAATTTTTATAATATGTAGCTATTCATCATTAATCGAAAACTCCATAATAACTATCCGGGTCAAATATTATATATAGTTTCTAGAATAATAGCTATAGTTATCCATATACGTAGACAACGAAACTTTAACAGTGTTGAAACTTGTTTGTGTCTCTCACTCAGCTAACAGATAAAGACAGAAACTAATGGGGAGTCCCATGTTAAGAGACATTTAGCAGCTTTGTAGAATCATAGCAAATTCATTATATTTTTGTCGTCATTTTAGTAATACATTTGATAAAAAGATTTTTATTGACACTGACAGGCAACTTGCCTTTACATCAGAAAACGTTAGTACATCGCTAATAGCTTCCCAGTCGATACTTATAAATATTACATGTACATTGTGGTGTATTGTTATATAGCTACGTACGAGATACAGTGACCATAGCTGGGGAACTTCTCCGCTTGTCCCCAGTGAGGACATGTTGAGCTTCGCAAGAATACCCGCTGGAATCATCTAGCCTCGCTTCCTTTACCACAAGAATATCTCCACGACTGCCGCCAATCATGTAGCTGCCTCCTGTGAAAATATAATCAATTATTTCTTTGATTTATTCTATCTCATGAATATCTAGTTACAAGTTTGGGGTATAACAGGCCCCACACATGTCCGAGTCCAAGCCAACCTCTCTTGCTCATAGTGCAGCCTGCTGAACAAAGGACGAACCGTCTCGTTTCTTGGACATCGTTGTATCATCCGGCTTAACAATAAAGTGTTGTACTAATGTGTTGTGGCTTTTTTTTTACATAATATAAATTAATGCTTGATAACAATCCCACCTGATGGTAAGTTATGAAGAAGTCTAAGATGTTGAATGCACTAACTTATAAAAGCCTATTCACTCTTCTCTTGAAGACTCCCACATCGTAAGTAGCCGGGAACACCGACGCGGGCAAGTTTTTCCAGTACTTTGCAGTGCGGATAATGAATGAAGTTGCAAACCGTGTCATCCGTGAAGGTGGTACGTTCACTACGAAAGAGTGGATACCTGCCGTTCGTCGATTTGTTTGATGCTCTATCGAAAAGCTCTCTGCTCCAAAATGTACCCTATAGAAACGGCGATGGGGGAATTATGTCGAACAATTCCTGCGCACACTCTCCGAAATGCATCCTCTAGAAGACCGAGAGGCTGGCAAACCTGCGCCTGTGCTCAAGGCTTTGAAGATTAGTGTTATCCAGATCTGGGTCACCAATGAGCCTTTTTGCTCGCCTCTCCATCGAGTCCAATGCAGATAGATGAAATTTGGCAGCACCAGCCCAAATATGACAACAGTACTCCACACACGGTCGAACCCTGAGCTTTATACAGGGTTAAAAGCTGATTCGGTAAGAAGTACTACCTCATCGTCGCAACGACCCCCAGTTTCCTCGTAGCCGCTTTAGCCTCAGACTCGATGAACCGACCAAAGTTGACAACAACTCCCAACAACTGAAGATGGTCAGTACATTTCAAGGATACATTCTGAAAAGTAGGAGCCAAGGGGAACGGGCGGATTTTTCCCAGTTGGCGGGGCAACCTTTCATGGGTGGGCCACTACTTGGGCCCCCTGCTGACTACGGTCGGATTAAGTCAGATTTAAATAATAGTACAGATATCCTATAACCTTAATGTTTGTACTGCAGAGTATTATGAAATAAAAGGTTTTATTTCTTCTTTAAGGATAACTTTTCTTTTCTTGTTTTAATATTAATATTAAATAATATTGTCGTCGAATTTTGACTATAACACCATGACCTAAGAGATAACTTCGTAATGTAACAATTGAATTCAAAATGTAAATTACAGCAACACGAAACAGATGAATTACAATACAATTTTCTGCATTTGTATTAGAGGCCTTGTTTTTAAGGCAAACACTTTCTCTCTTGAACGTCACAACTCACGCTTCCGTCCCCAAACGTTTACGATCAGATAACTTTCAGCTGCGAGTTTTTCAATGAATTCTAAATGTGTGGCAACCGCTCTTGCTCCCTTGCCTCCCTTTCTCACATACGATAAAACTTGTATCTATCTCACTCGTCAAGTGCTTCTCTATATAAACTGATGGGACTGATAAGATTGTGTCTCATCAAAGCTCATCTCAAGAGTACTTAGTAAATAATTATCACAACACTTAAAGATTATAATCATTTAAAATACAAAATGCAATGTTTGTTGTGATTTGTTTATTTTTAATCACCTTTGAATAAACTTCAGCTGTTAACCTTAAGATTAAAGACCATATTTTAATGAACCGAACGTTCGAAGAGTAAAAATATTTATAAAATAAAACTTATTTTACATTGTGCATTGATAGTGGCTTTAAACCTTAAAACGGTTAAACTAATTAATAAATTTACAATACATCACAGAATGTACGACGAAAAACGACCGCCCTCAGGTTATGCGATGGAACGGTCAGAACCACTGCTGCTGGTTTCAGATTTTTTGTTCAAACTTTCCTGTTAAATTTTAAGAGCTTACATATCCGCAACTTAAAATAAGGAAAACATTATGGACAAAGAATACAGGAATCATATGTTGTATTTATTTACAGTATTATATTTAGTCATTTTTGAAAAAAAGCTTGGACTTGTCAGACTCCTAATATTTTTTTAGTATGTTTTAAAAAAAGCATTTTAAAATTATTAATATAATAGATTTATATTTATCAAAATCTTTAATTAGATATGCCATATTACTCCATTATATATTGTGCCATTTTTTTATACATTATACATTTTTATTTTCTTATCAACTCCCTTAAGTTAGCCCCCAAAATCACAATAAATTATTCACACACATATGTGGTCATTGGGTCAAACAATAATAAGAATAGAACACGTTTACGATCCTCTATGGGTGGAGTGTTTTTTCATACCGTGTACAGAACTTTAAAAATGTTGTTAGTTAATTAATTTATTTACAACATATTCTTTCTGCAAACTATAAAATAATCAATAGTTTAGAGACCATATTCACTGTACATATCGTGAAGATTTTCTTCAAGATGTGTATTTAACACAGTAGTGTCAAAAGGTGCTAATATATTACCATGAGGACAGCGAACGTGCGAACTAATTTTCCTGAAATCCAACAACAAATACGTTACGTTAAAGCTGGGGTGACACGAATGAGTGCTTTTGGATACGAATTTTATCCAATATCAGGAACAGCAAAAAACAAATTATATTCTATCTCATTCTCTCGCAGGCTAAGCTCTGTATTTTTGTTCCTTTTTAGGGTCACCTATTCTTATTATTATTCGTTTCGTTGAGTTTCGAATCACAACATTGCTAAAATAGTTCCGTTTTAAAAGTGTATCCTGAAAACCAGTAGCTATGGTTCGTCATTTAGATATTACATCTATACAAAATAAAGTGAGAAAAGGAATGTTACAGAACGTTTGTTAAAGAGCAGTCATCCGAACTGCACGACTTTTGAACCCTGACTAGATTTTCCGCGAACAGATGTCGATCGTTAACACCTTGTGCTTATTATAACGCTGCAGTTGTATCGGCACGGTAGATAGCATTGTTTCAATTTAATAAATGAATATTTCCTTTCTAATAATCGGACGTGTAATTTGTCAAGGGCATTGTATTATTTTCATATTAAATCACTCCGCCGTAGACTGATTCGGTTAAATAACATTGTTATTTTGATGAAACCTGTTTCCACAACGCGCGCTCGCGGCTCCGGCGCCGGCGTGGAACAATATAATGAGCCGCTGAGACGGCTGACACCGCGTGCGACCCGTCGCCCCGTCGATGCCTCTTTGGGAATAAACAAGGTAACTTTATATCTGCTCTGTCAAATACTCCTTTCAAACCGCATTGTATTGAAATCTCTTGTTTTTATTTTCAGCGATACGATGGAAATGCTATGAGTTAATTAACAAAAATCACTAACGTTGAGTTCAATTGTTTGCTCGACGTAGCAGTACAGGTATCAAAATACACTTCTAACTGTACTGTTTGTTTTTCGGATTTTGCCAACTATTTCATTTGCAAACTTTAGTTCTTCTCACTAACTTCTAACTCCCGTTTGTGATAAAGTAACGACTACTTCGTTCAAAACATTTCGAAATAAAAAAATACTCATAAAATAATACATGAGAGTAAAATAAATAAAAAAATCAGTGTACAGATGTTCGTACATTCATATTATCCAAACCCGTTTTAAAATTAATATTCATGCGCTTTTGTCTGTTTGATTGTCTGCTCCCCGGGGTTCAGGTCATCCCCCTGCTTGTGGGATAGCCTCTTAACTAACGTCAAACGTTATGATGCCTCCTATTGGATATCGGTTGGCTTCTAAAAGCCTTGAGTGCTAACACCCAGCACGATCCAGACGGAGCTCATATGCGACGATAAGGTGGGTAAGATGGTAGCTCCTTCTAGAAACTACTGAGATTTTTTTTAACGTGCTTTGGTAGAAGTTGTGGAAAACCACTTCAAGTGGGATCTGTTATATCTTACAGGAATAACGGTGGGTTAGGAGCTCACAACTCCACGTTCCAAAAAGCGAATTTTGATCGTTATTAATGTTACCCGCTTATTAACAGTATCTCACAGTATCGAGGCCCAACAGGTAGTCCGTTTTATCGAGTTTCGGTTTTTGGTACTGAAAGACCGAAAAAAATATTAACATTGAATCCTACTAATTTTACTATACTGTAGCATACACAGTAGACTAGAAAGTTTCAAAGTTTCTAGAACGTACACGACCGTGCACTACACAAAGGTACATAATTGAGGGTACAAGCATCGAGAAAGTGGAAAGAAGACGAGAAGTGGATTAGATTTTCAGTGAACAAATAACAATTTGATTCCCATTTGTCAACAAATTTAAGTTAAAATTCACTGAAAGTTCATATTTCCAAGAGTAAATGTAATTGAGAGATTCGTATTCATTTTGTTTCTTGCAGGAAACGGAAATTGCAAATTGGTTTTGTGTTACGTCTACTTACTGCTACGTCTGTGGCACTAATCGATACTTGTATAATGTATTCCCTTTACCTCATTTAATCCTGGTACTTGAAGATCGACAAGTTACCAATGAAAAAAATTATCCTCATATTACCAGTAACATGATTACCTAGGGTGAGTTATGAATCTTCTCATGAGAAAATTCCTCAGAGCACATATTGGTCACGATTTCTGTTTAAAGGGAATGTTGGATAAAGAAAGAAAGGGTTGAAGGAATACCTGGTTCGACTATGCCCACGTATGGGTGTGGGGTTCGCGCGCCTTCTCCGTTCTTCCAATATCCTTCACGATATTGTTTCTTCTTTTAGCGTAGTTTTATGTATGTGCAACGTAATCGAAAGGAACACGTAGTTCGACCTGACTTGTCACTCGCGGTTGTAAAAGCCGACTTTTTTAGTTACTACTCTCAGGTATAGGATATTAGGTGGCGGATGCAGGTAGGGAAAGAAAACTTTCGGAAATTATCTATCAATAACCTTTAGTGTATTATACATATATATCGGCGTGCGTAATTATCGATGCATCATGTCACTCTTATCATCATTTTCTGATCGTATATTTGTACGTTTCGAATAAGTCAATTTTAATTTGCTATATATAACGTAAACAAATTATTTCCTCGACGTATTAATGCAAACGAAATTTGCATAAAGACCGACGGATTCACCAACTCGGAAGCCGCGAGCTCAAGTACCTGCCACATGAGGAATTGGGACACTCACGTCACGGCGAAATATAATTGAAACCACAAAACTCTATTACAAGCTACAAATTTTGCTGCATAGCTTTAATTGCAAGTAAATACATGAATGACAATTGTACTTCCTGGTAAGTATTTGAAAGCGATAGTAACGTTAAACACAAGCGGGGGTAGGACGGATGAACATTATTAGCAAAAATTACACGAACACTCAAATGCCTACATGTACATTGAATCGAATGAGTGACATTTTGTAATAATTGACAAATTAATATTACGAAACAGTATTTTTTGGACACATTTTTGTATTAGTTCAATGTTAAAGTTTTTCATCAATCGGATCGTGTAGGTTGAACGTTAATAATTTTCCACCTAATTTATAACCATTATTATACGATCCCTAACAAATTTTACGAAATCCATCTAGAACTTTTAGACCCAAATCAAAATAAAATAAATTACGCAGACAAACAAGTAACAATAAAAGTATTTTTTTAAGCATTGGGTTAGGTTTGCTTCTGGTAGGTTAGTTTCTGTCAGGTGAAAACATAGCCAAGATAAATACATGAAGATTTAGTTAGTGTGACATAGTACCTAAGAACGCAAAACGGGTTGGACGTAAGGTTGAAAGTTTGTCAAATACCAATGAAGAGTATCTACCTGCCTCGAAGTATTAGTGACAAAGACAATATTAATGCCTACCCGTTACTCGTAATCGTTAATTGTAATATAGTTCAATTTGTGAGTAGTTCAACAATTGTTAACCTATTTTAGATAGGAACGCGGAACTACTTATCTGTGTGCTGGCCACGTGTAACTACTTTGGACATTGCGGTCAGATGCTGTTTTCATTTTAACAAAGAAAAAATATAAACAAGTTGTAAAAAGCAACGGTATTGACTTAAACACCAGAAAAAGAGTCTCTATAATACAAAACGAAATCGGTAATCGAGTTTGTTTCCTATAATTGGGTGAATCAAAATTCACACAGAGCGCTCATAAACATCCGCTTTAGGGAGGAAATTAAAAAAAATCGCTTATATAATTTATTCAAATAAATATTAAGAGCCTTTTTTCTATATTGGAGATGACTTTATAGAATATAGAGCATCTTAGCAACAACTTTTGTTACACCGACCTCTATTAATATAAGGAGCCATACATACATCGCTGGGTATTTAAAGTTTGCTTAATTTCCTAGACATAGTTTTTATTGATATCGGATATAAATAGTTTATTGGTTTTTTTTTTTTGGACATGGAATGGTTCATGAGCAAGCGAGGTTGGATGAGATGAAGGATAAACGGAGCCGCTTCGGCCTCAAGTAATGTCGTTTAACATTACTGTAAAGAACTAAATTTGGTCCACAATAAATGTTCGAAATAAAATCTTCCTTAATAATCTCAAGTCGTTCCTTCTCGTTAACTGAAAAGCATTTTACACTTAAACGTAGAAATTGCAAGATCGAAAAATCCGGCGTCATTTCGAGATGAAACCGGTAATCGAATTTCCGCTGTAATCGAGGGAATTAGAACTCATAAGGAACCTCGACTCTCTTGTTCTGTCTCGGACAGCCGCTTAACGGGAAAATTCTTAATTCTCGTCCTCGAGGGAAGGTAAATTAAGAATTTTTACCCGCGTAAAAGGCAATAATCGAGCACCAACACGAGGAAGAAATTAATTTCAATTTTATAAACCCCGTGAAGCAAACCGCTGGCGATGTTCCAAACCATGCTATTATGTTGCCTGCGCTTGGTTTGAAGATTTATTGGTGCCTTTCAGTCAGTTGCCTACTGCGGCTACCAATTTATCTCAATTAGCTTTGGATTTTTTATACGAGTCAAAAACAATTGAAATGTAAGATGGTGAAGGGTGACAACCAATAAATTGTAACATACACTTAAATACATTCTACGACTTCAAGTATTTCTACTTCAGAACATCTATATCTACTCATGTGATACATATTTAACTGTTCATTTTAATATATATGGATTTATGCTCCTAGTTTCTTAAACAACTCAACTTGTTTTATGTATATATGTTTTATATAGCCGACCAATGAAAACCTGGACCATCTCATGGTATGTGATCATCGCCGCCTAAAGGCATCTGTAACATTAAGGGTGACATGGAACCTATTTCCAATAAACTACAATAATCAAATCAATAATTCAGTCAAATTAGTAGATGTCATTATATTTTATAACTATACTGATTATATGACTGCATAGTTTGCAGCCACTTGATAAGTTAGAGTGCCATAATATATATACATTACGTTATTCAATTTTCTACGCAGCTTGCCCATATGGCACCTGGTCATATGACAAGTTACAAAATTTGCCCACTTTATAATAAAAAATTGTAGCACAGACTTTTGGTATTACAAAAATAAACTTTTGTTTTATATTATACTATATTGCGTGTAACGATAGTAGAGGCAAATGTGACGAGCATAAGTAGTTGTTTGGTTGTTTAAAATACGTCGATGTACGACGCTGAAAATACGAGTATCTTTTGTACTCATATTGCACAGTTACTCGTATGTAACTTAATTAATTAATAATGTATCTGATAATGTGTTCAATATTATTCTATCCGTGTATCTTATATCACTCACCAGCTTCCCCGGTCATTGGTGATAGGACAGTATCATCCCGGAACCAACTAGTCACAGTGGTATGGGCCCGCACCGAGGCGGACGTCACGCACGTCAATAGAGCGGCTCCCCCCACCACTCCGTGTGTAGGCTGCACTCGCACCTCCCATGAGACGTCCATTACTGAAATAGAAAAATATTATAAGAGGTGGAGCACCTTCGAAGGAACATTGACTTGTGAGCTTCGCTCCCTTCTCTCCTAAAGAAGGACCACGTCCTATGAAGGCTTAAAGGCCGTGCCGTCAAAGCTACTTCAGGTTGGTGTTTAGTGGGTAGGCATTCAAAGCCTAGCATTCGCTAGATCATGCACGATTCCCACATAACCAGCGTAGCCGGCTGCGCTGGTATGCATGAGCATTCACCATCCTCCTCCCGTAAGAGGGAAAAAAATCGCGAAGAAACATTCATACTAGTAGCTTGTATGTTTATTGGGTATTATGCAAACGCATTATCCACCTTCTAATGTCAAAATAAACAGTTTCTGAGATAAAACATCCATATTAGAGACTTTGAATTTAGACAATAGCCCTCTCGGTGGAATTCCGAGGATTCACCCCGATGGCTGTGACCGCACGTTAACTGTACGTACGACTTGAACTACTGTGTATATTAATGTATCATAAACACCTCCGGCCTCTAAGCCCTAATCTATTTTGAGATGCTCAACTATGTTAGAATGTTTATTTAGAAGCTTGCTCTATTTATACAAAACACTGTTTGTATTTACAATTAGTTTAAAATCATTAATAACTCAATCTGAATGATACAATTCAAACGTAGCTATTTACAGATGATACCTTAAATATTGACAATTCGATTCGAAAGCAGATGTCCATACGTAGGTAGTGCTCGGTTAGTTATCGCAAATCGTGATGAATGTCAATCTGTTATTAATGAAATGGATTAACCTAATTCGAATGTATTAATTATTCTAACATTAACATAGCAGTATCTACTAATAAATCGAACTAAAGCTATCATTCAGTTGCCTTCGAATTAGTCCATTTTGTGTTCAATGTGTTGATTCGTGCGATGAAGATGTTTTAAAGACGAAATGTTTTGTAAGTATGATTTTTAAAGTTATATTTATTTCTTTTTGAGGAATTGGCGTATTAGTTGAAAACAGTATAACACTGGTATGTTCATCGACCGGGCAACACAGTAGTCATATTGTTGAGGCATCACGGTTGTTATTATATCTAATTTACCTCAACGTTGCATATACTCTATGCTAATCATATACAGAGAACACAATAGTTTGAAACACACATGCGAGCGGGGAACAGGAAACCATTTAGTACTAAGCACGTCACAATAGTTCTCCCCTACTATCAAGCATTTTGTTTTTTATGGTATTAGCCGACAAACGAGCAGTCGAGCCACCTGATGGTAAGTGGTCATAGTCGCCCATGGACATCGGCAAGACCGAAGGTATGACTGAAGCTTTGTCGGCCAGGAAATGAGTAAAAGGTAAAAAAGAAGGTACTGGCTCTCGAGCCTCCAGCGTCGATTTACACATCGTTTACACGACGAGTCGTTTGGCAGCCGACTCAAGCAGGAGGATGGTAGCTAGTCAGGCAGCCTTCACGGAAAGATAATATTAACGATATTAACCAATGATAATATTAACGACTTAATAATAATATTGATAATATAATCTTTACGCAAAGCCCTACCACCAAGCAGGCTGGCTTCT
>DWPT01003867.1:0-13865 GCA_018251895.1 Agathymus mariae mariae
CGATACAGTACACCCTAAGTTTATGCTAAACTAAACCTAAATACAACACTAAATGTCCGTGCTGCAGCGTGAACGAGATCACATCTCCCGTGAGACCAATTTACTCTCGGTCGATTTAATTGTTTGCTTCTACAATGATAAAGGAAATTAATTAATACAATATAGTTAAAGTCAATTACAGTAACAGCTATTTAACAAGGCTTCTTACCAGTTGTTCGACGAAATAATTTGATAAATAAACTGTATGAAGATGACATGTGACAAATCGATGATATACGGCATTTCAAACATTTCGGCGATCGCAAACTTCATCATCGCTAACGATTTGACTTTTTCCAGAGACACTGAAAGAAATTAACTGCAGCCGGATATTTCTAACCGTCCTTATCATTTACATGCCCATGCAGCGCTTTAGTATAGGAACTGTTGTCTACAGCTTGTGCTTTCACAGATATCACGAACATTTCAACACGCAAGGCTCGTATTAACTTAGAGAGTTTACATAATTATTATCTGGAAACTAAATAGATCGTCGTACCTTACAAGCGGCGAGAACATAAATAAATGATGTGTTTGTTACATAAGGTTTTTTTTGTATTAAAAATAAAATTTAAAATAATTATACAATCGTAGTCAACTACAATCCCAGTTGATGGTAAGTGACGATGTATTCTTAGAGACGATCTCGTGGTAAGGTGGATTAACTAAGAGAAATCCTAAGCGCTCTTGCCTCTATGTCATTAAATTAAGTCAAGTCAATGTTTTGAATATACCAAGTACCATCGAAATATGTTCTGTGGTTTTAGTGTATATGTTCAAATAAACATTTACACAAACATACAAATGAAAAATATTTTGGTGTCTATATTGAGTATAAAGTCTACATACATTAAAATTTCCAAAAATATTTAATTTACAGATTTTGCTCCCTTACAATTTTATATTCAGCATAAATAGCATTTACTATTTTAAACATACTGTATACGAGTAGATATATCGTTTTCCTTGTAATTACCACACAAATAAATCCAAGTTCTTATAGATCAATCAATTCCTGAACAGCTGGACATAATACTATGAAAATAGACAAATAATCCTGGTCATTTTAGCGTTATTGTATTACCTTTTCCTTTTAAAGGCATATAAGACAACTTCCTAGGACGGATTGTACCGATAATCACTGCGTTCTGTCTCCGGCAATCAGACGGAGCGCTCTTGGTCCGACTGCTCGAAGCTCACTCTAGTTAACCATTTGATTTTGATTAGTTTCCCAATCCAGTGTTGTTCTTCCTACACTCTTGATCTTTATTGTTGTTATTGTTTAAACACGATCAGACGCAGTCCAATTTGATTCTTATATTAACCTTTTAATTTACACCGATAACATTAATAATATATAAGTTTAACATAATTTTCTGAACAAAATAAAGTTTCGTAACGAGTTCGACTCTCGTCAGGTGAGTTATAGTTTTTGAAACTGCGAGCAGTTCACAAGTGGAACTTAACGTTGGTTTAATTTTATAGCAATGTGAATAAATGTGTTAACCTTAGATATAAATGGTAAGTGACGTTACAATACTAATATAAAGGTTAAATTATGTCCTTAATATTGATATTCAACGAAGTCAGTCATGTGTTAGTCAATACTGCTCATATATCTACAAAAATATTTGTCAACATCAAAAATGAATTCTGATTTTGTCAACAGTTTGTTGTTTGTTTTGTGAACAGATAGTTGTGAACTTGTGGATTTGATTAATGATTCATAACTTGGTCTCTAAAAGAACAGATTTCAAAATTAAATTGATTGTAAACTCTTTTTAGATTAACCTCTTCATAATTGATGTAAGATTTTTAACATATTTTTTTTTGTTTTAAAATAGATTGTGCGTGTAATTTTGCTCTTGGCGTGTCTGCTGTGAATAAAACAAATTAATTAATTAAAAATTGTTTACAAAATATCCACAGAAAAACTGTATTTGCGATGTTAGAGGTTCTATCCATCCTTGAGTTAAAGCCAACCTCTCCTGCTCGTATTACAGCTAAATAATACTAAATAACTTACTGATTACTGAGTTCTTTACAGTACTCTGAGTTAATAAACTCAGCATGCTACTATCCCCTTCATTGAGTTTCACAATAATACTACAATACAATATTCTTTATTGTGTTTACCATACATGAACATACACAAAAGGCGGCATTAAGGCCACGGTAGCAATTTTTTCCAGACAACCTTCGGGAAGAGGATACTGATAAAATAAACAAAGGCAGGGATGCATCGCGGTGGATATAAATATAAAAGTATAACAAAAATACATAAATAACTATATCAATAATAAATATATTTTCATATATACAATACGGATGATAAATAAGCAAATATAAATTTACTTAAAGTATACTGAAGGCTTTTTCTCTCACCTCAAATATATAATATTTATATATATATATAAATATATTATTTTTATTATATATAAATATATTATTTTTATTGTAACCCTAGCACCCTCTTTGCTACATTCCTTACTTTATTAACATTTTATATGTGACTTTTGTACCTTTTGTTGCTCTGTCATTGTTTTAAGAAGTTTTAATTAATCGTTAACTTTATAGCCTTATTTCGCCTCCATCCGAACTATGCGTCATAGACGGACACACCGACAACCAGCGTTGCGGCTTTAGCACCGCCGCAGCAAAGTTAAGTGCGTTCGTTTTTCGCATAATGCAGCATTTTTTTATTGTTTTTGATTTTAATTCCCTTCTTTTTATAAGTATTATTGTTTGTTATTTGCTACTTTATGTGGAATAAACGTTTTTCTTTTCTTTCTTTCTTCTTTCTTACTATATACCAAAATAATACTGATAATTTTAGAAAAGCACAAAGATTTCAAAACTTCAAATATTGAGCTTTGGCTTGATTCTTAAGAAGAGATTGAAAGTGTCGAATAGATAAACAAATCCAGGCAAATAGCGAAAAAAAAAAACTTGCTAGACGGACGTTAAGCTAATCACAGTGCTGAGGACTAAGTTTTCAGAAGCACGAAGCTGTAAATCGTTATTAATTATTTGATATTTTTTAAATAAGAAGATGACATAAGATTGACATAGTAGGCAGCAGAAATTATATTAGTATCTGGCGTCAGCGAACAGCATGAGGCTTTAACGTTGAACAACATTCAAAAACACGGTCATATTTATGGAGTTCAAATACGAACTGAATATGAATACGAATAGTTTCAGAGACGTTCCAATTTAAAAGTTGCTTTTGTATTAAATCGAGATAGCAAACGTGAGCACAGTCAAGGATTGGCAAAGGAAGAGTTTTTTTTTATACTAATAGCCGACAAACGAGCAGTCGAGCCACCTGATGGTAAGTGGTCATCGTAACCCATGGACATTAACAAGACCAAATGTATCACTGATGCGTTGTCAGGTAGGAAATGAGAAAAAGGTAAGAAAGGAAGTACTGGCTCTGAAGCCCCTAGCCGGAACACGACGAGTCGTTTGGCGGCTGACTCGAGCAGGAGGATGGTAGGTAGCCAGGCAGGCTTCACGGAAAAATAATAATATTAACGATTTAATAATAATATTGATAATATAATTTTTACGCAAAACCATACCACCAACCACGAGCACGATTGAACGAGTTGCACGTTTGTTGCAGTGAGAAAGAGAAAGCTTAGCCGTCGTATTGAACTAAGCGTTGCAAAAATTACTATAGCATATTTTACATACTATATAATTTATTACTTATAATAATAATATATAATTGCCTGATAAAGTCGTGTTTCAAGTTTATCAGATTATATTGTGGTTTTATGATGTCAATTCACCTTAAGTATTACATTTACAATTTATGTTGCTGATTCCTTAATACGAGACATATATATATATAATATACACACTGTGCTATACACGCCACCTGCCGTCTTTTTTTGTATTGTAACTCTCTCTCGTGATCAGTTAGCGATCGAATAAACACGTAGTGCATTAATAAGCTGAAGTTTTAATTACCTACTACCTGGATGGATTTCAGACACTAGGTATTGTGATAAGAGAATTAATGAAGAGCTGGCATTTGACTCCCTTTCGTTTCATTCGTGCACACAGCAAATATATTGTGGATAGATAAAACGTACAGATGTAGAATTACAACTGCAACTCTAAAGAACATTGAACTCGGATGTACACAGAGCTCATGGTCTTTTTTTTTACGGAATCATCAAAATCTACACGCGTACTAGTACTAGCCAACTAGGACGTCTAAAATTATGTTTTTTTTTTTTGTTTCTAATTAGATTTAATTAATAAAAATCCAGAAGATTTCCTGGATTACATTTCAAAGTTTTATGCTGCAATTGTTTCTGAAAACATTTGTTCAGAGAACAAAAGACAAGAACTTTCCTAAAGTTAGGCTCGATAAACGACAGGGGAAAGGCTTACGAGAACTATTGGAATTAGATATGTAGTACATGCACATAGAAGCCTGCTCGTCTTTATCTCGTCTTTGGATCCGTCTGTTTCACCATAAACAAGAAGATTCGCTTTTAATACACAGTTACAAATTTTATCCATTTTCACTGACAGCATTTCAAATATAATTGTAATATTATGAAAAGAAAATTTAATTATAGACAGAACAGTATCAAGTTGTGTAATTAAAATATCCAGTAATGTTTATTAATTTACAATATAACTTAATTCATGATTTCGGTTGTAACGAGTTCATAATTCGAAATAAATATTGACATATCATTGCAAACTATTGTTATTCATATTTTGATTGCTCGTTAAATGTAGTTTATGGGTTTCAAACAAACAATTGTTATTTGTGTTGTACTTCATGCACTTGATATTTACAATTCTGAACATATAGGATTATTCGTATTGTCTTCAATTTTTCACAACCAGAAACTACACAGAAATTACCTGTCAAGGAGCAAACGGTAAGGCACGTCGTTTTTTGCTGACTCTCCAGCACTGCAACATTGAAAACATTTTAAGGTTTAACGAATACCGGAACGATGCTGTAACAGGTCAGGCAGGTTAGAAAACCAACTAGCATACATGAACGCCGTCTGGTGGTACTGCTAAAAAAATACACCTTATTAGTTTAGATTCGAAGTAGGGAAGAGCTACTTACTCTTAAGAATTTGAATAAAATTGTTCTATAGGTTCACGTGTAATCAATCTCAAACTCAAATAATACCTTATCATTTTCTCTGTCGAGTAATATACCAAACGAATATCAATATTTTTAAAGTTAAATGGATTACATATTTAATGGATACAGGTTCCCGCCTTGTGTTTAGCCAACAAAGCGTCTGTAATGCCCTTTTACAGGGAGTCACAGCCGTGGACGCCAGTCACCACTTATCAGTTACTCAGTCTATTCATTTGTAAACTACATATTTACATAGAAATGTAAATTGAGCTTCGTTGACGCCTTTGGAAAGATGAAGTTCATGGGCGACGGTGACTATTTATCATCAGGTGGCTCGTCTGTTCATTTGTCGACTGGCATATATCTTAACATTTTGTACTGGCATATATCTTATTTTAAACTGCAGTTCAGGGTTATTTTATTTAACAATATCATTTCAACCCATGACGTGGTCAATATAAGACGATTAAAAATATTTTTATACACACACAGTTTGTGTCTTTGTGTTTCCCCTCTGATATTACTGGACATGGGCACTATTTATTTTGAATAGTGCCCTTGTCCAATTATTTCATACATATTTTGTTTAGTGTAATAATATTATGTTTAAAAAAAAGCTTGTTATAAATCCAGTTTAATTAAAAACATCCATTAAATTAAAACAACATAATACAGCCGCTAAGAAATAGCATCACAATGGACAGATTGTATTAATTACTCTGACGAGATTTTCTTTTATATCCACTCCCGTATAATCGCTGTTCACAGCCAACGTTTGTCTAAGATTATGTTTTCAGATTAAACTAATGATTTCTTAATGGAAATGGACTAGATTTGCTTAGGCAAACGATGTTTTTCCTGTTGTTGCTGTCACATAGCTAATATCACAGGCTTAGATTGAAACTCTTTTTACTTTAATCAGATAAATGTCCAGTGAGATTGGAACATTGACCGTATTTTGTACAATTTATATTTGCAGTTTTGCAAGAAAAAATTTGTTTGCTTATTTGTTAAATTACATGTATTAATTAAACTGATATTAATAAATAAAATGAATAATTAAATAAATAATATAATAAAATTAATAATTAAACTCAAAATCAGCGAATATTTTTGAGCTTGCATATTTTACAATTACTAATGTTGGCGCAGTGAAGAAGTTCGACCATAATCAAAAATAATAATTTAATAACATTCTGCTACCATTTTTTTATTGATAATTAGTACCAAACAACTAGTAGCAAACAGACTAGTAACAACAATTAGTACCAAAAAAAAACTGAACTGTTTTGTCTTTGCCTGTTAATTATTATGATACCAATGAATGATTTACCAAATTTGTAGTTTGCAGACATTAATTATTACCATTGAAAGCGGACAGCATTCGAAAAGTCACACACACAGCTCTAAGCAATTTTTTGCACAAATCTTGTTATGAAGTCCGCCATGTCAGAACATTCTGCAAATACTGCAGCGAAATTCATTTCATTTTACAGCTATAGTTAACCTTAAAACCGCCATTTGAGTTGAAAACAACAGACTGCTCGCTTCAATGAAACTTCTGTAAATCTAGGAACACTAACAGAGGAACATCTAAACTTCGAGAACAAAAGGTTTAACACAATACAATTGGAAGAGGCAAAACATCACACAAAAAGAAATCCTAATTAAAGTAACATGAATTACTTTTATTTGCGTGCTTTGACAGTTTTTTTATGTTAATAGCAATTCTCGTATGATAAACAATTGTACTAATTGTCTAATGGTAAATGATTACCATCACCAAATGATATTCTTAATAGCAGGAGGAAGCCATTTTCCCTGGCTCTCTAACATTGCAACCTAAGGACGTTAAGACACTAGGGTGGGATAGCCAGCTCGGTAAAGAAGTCTAAACATCAGGTTCCAATACCGTTGGGGTTAATTGGATCGTACATGGTATAACTATCTTCAGGAGGACTAGTGCCATAGATTCGACCGATGTTCTCAGAGCGGTTTGTGTTACACACACACACGCGCACACAGGGCATAGACGTCCAGAAAATATTTTTAATGTCTGTGCAATAAAATTCACCATATCATAATTGCTGTTAAAATACTTTTTCTAATTAGAATTTATGTTTTAGTTATTTTAAAGTATACTTTTAACGCTACAGTTTACAAAAATATTTGAAGAATGAATCATGTGGTACATAATTTATGTTCACAATTATTGTACGAATTACCGATTCGTTTTCTTGTTACATTTACGTGAATATTTATTACCAAATTTTGTACGTGTAAAAACTTTGAAACAAATAATCCAATATAAACGGTTCTTTGAATGGTTCAAACGAATTATCAAGATAAAGAACCCGGCTTACTTTGTAATTCGCCTTTTTTTCATGGTGCAAACAGTTTTTCGATGTATTTGTTGAAATCTTGAATGATCCTATCAAATACGATTCGATTCACCACTAGATATTGTCCGGAGTAAGCCCATTTAAAAACATGCCGCAATGCTACTTTTATGACACAAAAAAGCGTCTAAAAATCAAATGTAATTACGTTGTAGCTTCAGAGTATCATGGACCGAAGCTCAACAAAAACAGCTTCGTCCGTGAACTTTGACAAGTCGAAGCATCGTCATCTATTTTGTGATTCTGAAAAATGTCTGCGTCATGCCAAGATGGCGGCGAGTAATGGCACCTCGCCAGACTTTAATTTATTACCTCTAGTACCTTTACGAATAAACTGAGGCTTGGTTAGGTTTTAACGACTAAGAGTGAAACGCTTGTAACTTCGTGGCGCATTTGTACAATAAACGATTAAGTGAATGGTAGAACGTTTTATGAGGTAGTGCGGCTGTTAATGGAGTCAGCCAAGAGAGACGTGTCAATCATTCAAAGCATGTGAATCAAGATGTGTTTCTGGAATTTCCAGAGCAATATCGTTCAGATTCAGAACATTGAGAGTAAGAGCATTGTAGAAGTATTCACGTAAGGGCTCCATCAATCAGTAAGTAAAAGTCAATCTCCCGCGATGAGACGCCTCTCCACGTAGTGTACCTTGCTGAGCTACGGACTAGATAATGACACCCGGCCCATTCTGTTTGACGTGTCTAACTTCTGTACCATCGCTTCTAATATCAACTGTTCTTGTATGGTATAAGGGTCTTAAACTTGCATGTATACTTACGAACCTTCTTCTAACATTGTGCCCGAAATGTGTATTTGTTGCAATATTAAGGAGTCAGATAAAAAGCAGGTTTTCTAATTTCCTCTTGGCTAGCAGCATGTCACTAATGCCTTTATATTTCCTTGGGTGGCCATGACCCTTCATGATTAGATAGATCTACCCGTTTCTCGGCTACTAACATAATATAAAACATAATATTTTCTTGGCTAAAACAATCAATTTTAGAACCTTTTCAGAATCTATTTGATATCTTTTTCAAATGATTATTTATTATACAGCAGTCGATAAGTCATATCGGAGCTTGAGTGGCATAAGTCCTTATATAAAAATATATCTTTTGGATTGGTCAACGTCACCGCAAATCCGAAAAGTATTGTGGCATGCGGTCCAGGCCTAAATCACAAGAATATTTTTTTTATAACTTGTTGAAAAACGAGCAGACGAGCCACCTGATTTTAAGTAGTCACAGATAGCCATAGACATCAGTAATATCAAAGGCATCACCGAATTGTTACATTATCTCTCTGTCCGACACTGCAACTGAGACACCTATGAAACAGTACACGGTCGATTTTGAAGGATGGTGGTTGCAGCCAGATGGGAAAAACATCCTCGGGATTAAACGAGGTGGTACAGGGTCCAGCGACTTGTTACAGAAGGGACCGCTTGTTATAGCCTCGTCCATTCTTAAGAAGGGTACATCAATAGCAAACGACATCAGCTTGAACTCAAGGATGGATGGAGCTCCGTACACCCCCAAAATTACAACGATGAGATCGAGATGAACTTGAAGACATCTGTTATTGAATACCATATAATTTTAAACGTATACTCTTATCATCGCGGACATTATACACCGGCGGGAGAAACCACCACTACAGTCGCGCCATGACCATGATCCAAAAAACCAAATCTTGTTACGGTTATAATTTGATTGAATGACCCATAGATGACTCCTTAATAAATCCCAGTTAAGTCATTTCAGACACTCATACGTTACAATTCATTCTTGAGGAAAATACCATTTACTCAATAGTCATGTCACAAAGTGCTCTCACCCATTCACAGGCAAATATGAGCCATTTTAGCCGATGTACAATTCGGAACTTGTAACTTGGCGAACGGCCAGTTCGAAGCCGCTGAAATAGATTTAGAATTTCGGTGAGTAACTTCAAATTATGTATTCCTGTGAATTTTACAATTCAGTTTGAGGTATTGGCTTATAATACCTACTGACTAAAATAGTTTTTTATTTGAATGTCTATTTAGATATTGTTTGTATTAAAAAAATGCATTTGTACCCCGTTTGTGACCCGTTTACTTCTTCCCGAGCTGTTCTTATAAAAGAAAACATTTTTCATTTTAGTACTATAGAGTAGGATAACATAGGGCGTCAGCATATTTATTGTATTAGCCTGTGGAAGTTAAAGTTGTTATCGACATGAAATTTGATTTAAAACATTAAGGAACCTTAAATCTCGTCAACGTATCCTCAAACGAAATTTTTAGGGGTCGCAGGTTGAACCCTCTTAGATATTATTGACACGAGACAAGGCGTTCAAATGAGATTCGTCAGCATATCTCTGTGTGCCGGATGGTTGACGAGGGGATTGGGAAGTCAAAAATCTCTCCCCAATAATAAAAAATCAAGTTCCATGTTTCGTATGTGGAATAGACGTACGCAGTTATTGTAAACAGATAGATATTAATTATAATTATGATTATAATGTCAACCGTTCTTAGATACATGTATATAAAAATATTAATATTATTAAACAAGTGTGCGTGTATTCTCACTTTTTCTGTGCACAAATTTTTGCGTGTTCAAATAATTATTATTCTGTTTAGAAATAACGTACATCAATTCATCGATTCCTTACTTTCGACACTACCTTTATCTTTGATATTTTAGGTCGTCTGATAAAGTTTCCGAAAAGTAAAATAATATGATATTCTGACTTTTAAGACTGTGAATGTGTATTAATCTACTGTGTAACCATCGGCGAGCATATTGTAACTATTACTCATAATTGATAGTATCAGGCGTTAGTTTGCGGAAATTCATTGTTTTTAAATTAGTATACATGCATTGAGCTTCCCTCCCTCCCACAAAGAAAAACATGTATTTATGATAAATAAAAGTATGTAAGTGTAAGTATGTTGGTATACAACCTACATGCCGTCACCAATACGTGTTTCGCGCTGAAACGGAGCATCCTCAGGTTGAGTAGATTCTACGAGTGTTAGCCGCAAAGTCACTTTGCGCAAAGTGATCATCAGCATCATACATTGTGCTTGCGGATTGTTGCAAAGTAAATTAATAGTAATTTAATAACAATGAATTTCCACTGACTTTTAATAGCCAGAATGTTGTAAATAAAATAATTTGGACAATGTATGTGTTAAATAACATAATGTAGTACTTAAAAGCACTGACGCAGTATAGAAGTTTGGCTTCGTTCCAGTATGAACAATGCAGCAATACGATAACTTGCTCGTTTTAACTTTCTGTAATGAGTATTTAAACCAGGAAGACTCTTTCTTTAAAATGTACAAAAATTGGGAACAATATAGGAAAGCTTTAAAAAACCAAAATACATCTCTTGATAGGGAGTTTTAAAACGAACTACAAATTTTATTTTGTTTTATTTTATAAAAAAAAATGCTTATTACACTTAAAAAAAAAAGTTATGTCTATTAGTAGTTAGCAGTTCACAGAGGGTATCCAGAACTGAGTGGCTATCTTTGTTGTCAGCACATTTTAATGGAGTTGCTATTCTGTATAGGAATACAGCTAGGAACTTTGGTGTTACACTGGATCGTTTTCTCGCTCAAATACCTCAAACTAACGACGTTTGTCGTGTGTTATTTGCTCGGCTGAGATATCTTCGACGACTCCACGATGTTTCGTCAGTTTTAACTAAATTAACTATTATATTTGCTATCCAGATCTTAGAAGGAGCATTTCAGCAATCTTGAGCATCTCTAAAATAACTCATATGCGGTCCATATTTCAACTTCGCAAGTATGGTCATAATTTTGAATTTTGAAACTCCATTGGCACCCGATCTAGTGTTGCTGAAATGCTCATTTTATTTCTCCTTAATACGGTTCCTAGCACTCCCGAACTATTTAAATGAACGACTTAACCTAGTTACTCCTGTTCGTTCCTCATTATTGTAACTAATTCTTCATAGTTATAGCAGTTTCCTGTAGAATTATCTGCCCCTAATATCAGGCTCTAAAATGCTTTTGTTTTTTAAATCAAGGTACACAAAATTATCTCTATATTATGCACCTAAATCTACGCTTATCTACTGCTATAGCTAATTTGTACACCTTTGGCATATATATTACATCAGTCATTTTTTAATATGGATATGGTTGTTATTAAATATAGATCTTACGTATATTAAAATTTTTAAGTTACTGTGGTTATGAACCGATAGTATTTCGTAATTCTTTTCTACTATTTCTTATAATCAAAGATTTTCCGAAGATCGCTATTAGTAACCATCTTTTAGTAACATGCTAAATGATTTAACTATATTTTGTACTTGCTTGGTATGTAATACATTATATACATTAAAATAAATATATAAATATTATTTCAGCTCCGTCGATTGTGATAATACGCTGTATACTTTTAGACTGTGTGATTGGTTCGATATAAATATCAAGAAAATAGTACAAAACAAGTGACTTTAGTTAAGATTTTCTTATAGAATAAATAACAATCGTAATCTCTGTAACTAACAACGAGCGACTTTTAAAGACAGTAATAAAACAGATAGATTGAATTTACATGTACTCAAGAGCTGGAGTGTCACCTCACTTAACCGGTTCGTACTTGATGTTTCAGAGACCGCGCGCGACGAACAGGAAGCTGGTGGAGATTGAAGAAAATTTTTTGAGAGTAACTTCGTAGAGCGTTCCGGATGAAGCATCTAGGCCGAGCAGTAGTATAGCAGGTATGTAAATTTTATGCTTACAAATGCAACTGTGTCAAGTGGCGTTGAATTAAAACGATTGATGATTTTGAGTTTTCATAATACCAATAATTTTTTTATCACCTTCCAATTGTGACGGATTTGTTTTAGTGTGTACATGGTCTTGGTCTAATTCCAACACCTCCGTTCCACCGAAGAACGATTTAACACATAACGATTATTCTCCACTTCGTTGAGCACATCGCTCCTGTACAAAGGACCTTTATTTGTCATTAGTTGTGTGTACCACGAATGACTGAGATAGCTTGGCCTCGTCTAGCTGAGATTGAAATAGATTATCTGTTATTGTAAATATCTTAAATTTTATCTTCTGATTAGGCCCACTCTCCTCAAAGTGATTATAATCTCATAAACTGAAAAGCATTTGTAAGTGATCCTAAAATAAAAAAAAAACTTCAAATATACTTTATAAATAAAACATATAAATTATAAATATAAATAAAACCTTAATAAAAACCTTTTAAAATGTACCAATCTGTATTTGAGTCCATGGTTTTCTTAGTATTTTACTGTTTGACGTTATAAATACCGCTTTGGTCAACATGTTAATAGGGTTGATACCACCCTAGTAACGTTAAACCTTTCAATGTACGCTACGAATATGAATACCGCTAAGGGTTATTGTTGTTTTGGGCTATATATGACGTGACTGATATGATCTAAATGAATTTTGTTGCAATATTGCTAATATACATACGTCTTTAAACGTATAGCTAATAAATAGACAGACGAGTCATGAGGGTTCTTTTTTTCTTATTTGATGTACAAATTAACTGTACTTGGGCTTTCAATAGCGCTTCACAATTGCTGCAGCTTGATGGATTATATTATTTTTTCAATGAGCTACTTTTAAAGGCAAAGATAATAGCATAATTACAAATGAGTTTTTTTATATGATTGATTTCCATTACCTCTCCGATCTAATCTTCCACGAGGTCGTAGATAGCAAATCTCTATTGAAATGAAGGCGCAAAATCAAAGATGGCTGAGGAATTATTCATCGACTTTACATATCAAAGTCAGAACAGTACTGAATTAATAACTGTCACGTAGCTATGATGAATGTCACTGTTGCAAGCCTAGATTCAGTGTAGTAAGCTAGTAGGCTTCGGTTTTAGAGTTATCATCACGCGTTATAACTATGCCACTGCTGGCTTTTGATCTTTGCTCATAAAGTAATGAATGATGCAGTCCACCAAGTCCGTAATGGTAGAATTCATGCACGTTTAAGGACTTCATGCTGAACTCATAAATTTCACAAGGTTTCACTACATTTTCCTTCATGACAGCAAGTGATTAGGAAGATTCAGTTTAGGAGACCTACATTCAAACGAGGCCAATTCATTCCGTTTGTTGGTTATTAAAAATAAAGGTTCTAGCCATGGGGATCCTAAGCACCAAGAGGCCAAGATAGAAGCCATATGTAAAATACCTGTTTTTTTTACATAAGATAAGTTAATGCTTGACAACAATCCCACCTGATGTTAAGTGGTGATGAAGTCTAAGATGTT
>DWPT01003868.1:0-13863 GCA_018251895.1 Agathymus mariae mariae
AGTCTTCAAGAGGAGAGTGAATAGGCTCTTATAAGTTAATGCGCTCAACATCTTATGACTTCATCACCACTTTCCATAAAGTGGGATTGTTATCCAGTATTAACTTATTCTATGTAAAAAAAAAAATACTACATAGGTCTATGTGCTTACTGAAGTAGACGCACTGTAACTTATTCAGTTTTTTTTTCATGAATCATTTTGGTATAATACGGCATTATACGTTTATAATTGAATTATACATTTATACAATTATAAATACATAATTAATTTGAGCCCTCCTACAGGGCAGTATTGCAATGGTAGACTGGTGTTGCATATATAGACGACGGTGACTATTTACCATCAAATGTCCTGCCCTTTATATTATAAAAAACAATCTAGTTTCCTCCTTGAGCCCCTAACCCAATACGTCCAACCCACCTGCCATCAGTCCTACGTGAACAGTTGCGACACAGCGCACGCACGGTGTCGCTATTCTTGAGCGCACGATCGAGCGCGTCGTAACCCACGAGCCGCCCCAGCGCGCTGTACGCCTGGTACGCCAGCTGTTCGTCGAACACCATTAGCAGTTCTTCTTGCGCCTGGAATAGACTCTTAAATTTTAGTTAAACTTCTCTGAATACCGCATAACATAAAGTGTAATATTAAGGAAGGATTTTACTTTGACGATTTAAATCAGCCGGATTTGGATTCAAAAATTAGTATGTACAGATAAAGATTTAACTTGCCAATAAAAACTGTTTTATAATTGATATTTCCAGGTTTTATAAAATTTTAAGCATCGTGCATTTTATTATATATAAAAAAATAAGTTTTGATTTATGGTAAGTGAAAAATGTGGATTTGGATCACGGAGCCAAAGAACAATGAGCTTTTGTGGGGTGGCCACTGTGATCACGTCCACTCCACAAGTCTGCTCTCCCAATGAATACTCAGTCTAGGTCTATTCACTCACGGTGAGGGCAGCGGGGTCCGTGTCGCTAACATTGGGAGGGTCGGGGTGCGTGGGAGGCGAGTGGGGCGTCTCCGGCAAGTCAGCACGTACTACCCTCCCCTCCCTTACCGCCCACTCCGCAATGGTGCCATCTCGACAGATCTCTAGGTAACCCTCAGCACGAGCCTCCGTCCATTCCGCTTCTGATAACTAAGAAATTACGTTATTGTTTAAAAATCAACTTTATTTCTAATCAGTCAAAAGTTGATTGCTAGTAGTGTGTAGCAATACATTTATTATGAGTAAAATATGAATTAAAAAACTTTTTTCTGTAGAAACATATTTTTTCATTACCAGAAGTTTTTTATTAAACCAATATTTATTCAAATAATACAATAAAGTCAGTAAAGTAAATTAAATAAATCAAACCTTTTCTGCATTGGTTTCCTCCTGTTTCGGCCAATTGTCCGTTTTGCCTGTAGCTTTGTCAAACACCAAAAAAAATCTGGAAATTGTGATATATAATAATACAAAAATGTAATAATACAAACTTCTGTACAATACCAACTATTACTATATTGATTATGTGTTTATAAAACATTTATACTATATTAATTTAAGTACCAAACTTTACACATAATTTATAAGAAGTAATATAATTTTATCATTTAAAATTTTCATACAAAGTATATGACAGACAACTACACAGAGTAACAAATCCAACTAAGTAAGTATCGACAGATACACAGATTATTAAAAGAAGTAAAAGTTACCGTTGTAAGGCCGGCACGCACAGATGTTTACGCGTCATCTCGGGCCCAACCCGCAAGGCGAGCGCGTACAGTGCGTCCAACAGCTTGCGCGTCAACGCAGCTCGCGCTACCGCACCGCTTGGACACGCACAGCGCGTCGTGCCCGCGAGACGCAGAGCTGGTTGAAGGATAGACTTGAGGAATGTGTCCTGTCGAGAGAATATAGTAATGACATGGCGCTCCTACTGGAGCCGTATAAGGTTTTCAGTTTTAAACGCTGAAAAGCATTGGAATATTCAACTTTGAGCATATCTTGCCCAGTTGCATGACAACAGCATGCAAAGACTTAAACCACCAGCGTACAATTATCGTAAGTACCCCTATTATTGTAAAAATGTGTACATTTAATATAAATATTCGTATTTGATGAATTTAGGTGTATATAGATTACGAATATAAACATTATTGGCGACGTAATTGTGGCCAAGTGTAAATTTAATATAAATTATAGCTGTATAGTAGACATGTTACTACTAAACACTATAAAGGTTGTCCACTAACAGACGATATACAGACTATAATACCATACAATACAGACCTGCAATTGCTCCATGACCTTGACATCGGACATGAAAGGGAGGAGGTACTTGACGAGCTGCAAACACGCGACCACACCGCCCTCTAGCGGCGTGGACAGTCGCCGGCGACACGACGCGATCAGCTCGCCCATGTGTGGCAAATATTGGAATATGATCAGCTGTTCCCCGTACATTGCTAGAACGACAGATATGTTCAAATATATTTGATTATAACCACATTTAGTTTCATAGGGTCAATGAATAGGAAAAGTAAAATATATTCAACACCTGGCACAAACTGATTTGAACCCTTCGAATACCTCCCAACCCTTTCTGCGTGTAAAACTCACTAAAGTCAATGTACACTGTAATTTAAAAAATATGGATACTAAGTGTGTTTTACATCTAATTTAACCAATATTTAGAAACTCAGTCAAGTTTAGTGTCGGCACGTGCAATTAGCAGGCGTGCCGTAATCTCAGCGGCAACAACACCAGATATGTCCGGATGACAGATGCCTAAAGGGCGGATCTAATTACTTTTATATTTACAGCTTGTAGCTAACAGTGTAAGGTGTAGTTTTCCTGAAGCGAAACGAGGTCAGTGGGCTAGTCCGAAATAATTTTATATTTATAACCGTAACTGTAAGCCGTAAAATATTATTCACATATCCGTATCCATATCCAGAAACGAAATCTTATATCCAAAATATTCTTAGTCTATATTTTTTACCAATACTCACCTACTATGGAAGTGAGGCATTTGATGACCTTCATAGCGTTCTTGTCGCCTATAACCTTGCTGCTCACTATAGATATCTCATCGAACTCATCTCGCTCCTCCCCTTCCCAAGGAGACAGGTTATCCTTTCCAATATAGCACAAAGTTAGCATCTTCAGCAAATTTCTGGTTATATACCTACAGGTGAGCACCGGACCTAGTCTATGCGATAGCCAAATGAGACTCTCGGAACTCATTTCGGATATTTTGTACGCATCCGTATCTCTATAGGCCTGATTAAGGTCTTCGTCGACAAAACTTCTCGATGAATTCGGAGTCAAATAGTCCAAATTTCGATTCAGTTCTAAACCTTTCGCACCCTTGCTGGCGTTGTCACGTCCGTTTAGTTCCCTACCATCTTCCTTGCCATCATCATCAGCGAAATGCAAGTAACTCGTGAACATAGGTTTTGGAATGTCTATAGTTGGAGACATCGCTGCTTTTGTCGGGGTCTCTGGGAGATCATCTCTAATGATTACGACATTATGCTCTTTACAGTTTAACGAAGTGATGCTGTTGGAAAACAACTTTGTATTCCCTGGAGATACTTGTTCTATTGAAGGCGATGGCGTTTGCATTACTGTGGAGTCCTTGAGGGCGTTGTTGGAGTCAATCGATTCAGTAGGAGATTTACTTCTACTACTGCGACTAGGGTTCCTCTCTCTGTCGTTTTCAAAGTGAAATAATTCGTTTTCGCTCCTGCTGTCGGCGTCTTTCTCTTTTTCTTTTAAAACCTCGTTCACTTCAGCCATTGTTTTCTCAATATTCGGCGTTATGACATGCTCGGAGCCGTATGACGTGTCGGGGGAGAATATATCAGACGTTGAAGTTAAAGCATTTTTGACGTTGTCATCGGAATACCGCGGTTTTTTATTGGAGAGAGTACGATTATGACAAAGATGCCACGGAGATCCTGCTTCCATGCTGATGTCTTTGTACCCACCGACGGCTTCTACTAAATGCTGGGTGAAATTATCCAGGAAGCACTGAAGACCTAGTCTGACCATCAGTTGTAGAAGAAATATGTTATGGTAAAGTTTCACAAATTTCTGTTTGCTGGCCATGTTACCAGCCGATGTGGCGTCGACGTCCGTTAGTTTATGCTGCTCTGGTTTATCAAATATGAAGTCGTCGTCTTCATAAAGATTTAATATGTGTTTCAACAGCTTACGTCTCGTGCCGGCCGGACCGAGAGCCTTGCTGACAGTATCGAACAGATGCCACGCGGCTAACACAGACGTGTCTTTATTCTCCAACAATTCGATGTAATGTTGGAGGAAAATATCAAGAACGTCAAACTGATTTTGACCACCGACTTGATTCAGGAGCACTCCTAAATGTAGGACGCAGGCCTGAATTTTACCTTCTGCTATCTTCTGGTTAAAATACAGCTTTGTTTTATCCACATTTTGATATTTTTCACATTGCACCCCGTCGCATTCATAAGTGTACAAAACGCTTAATTCATTGGTAGTCAATTCATATTCATGGAGGGTGCTCAAGAGATTGTATAAAATATTAAAATTATGTGGAAATGGAATCAAATGCTGCATCAAAAGCGGTTGCAATAATTGCGAAGGAGTGGGCGGAGGCAGCCCCTTGTCCGTTACGACGACTTTCTTTAAAGGTTCTTCTTTCCTCGGGGTCAGTTCTCTAAAACTAAGGCTCGGAGGTTGGACATTTAAAAGAATGGATACTATGTAACTCACGCACCTGGGCATGGAACTATAATTATACTTTAAAACAGTGCGACAGCTGTTAAACCGTTCAATAAAATTCCCATTGGTCGTCCTCAATGAGCGCATGTGATGATGAAGAAATATTTCCACTATAAGGCACCCAATCACTAGCATGTCTTCTCTACGACCCTCAGTCACAAACTGCTTATACACTGATGCATCGGTTGTGTATCTCGTGTTGAACATTCTGTTCTTTCGTTCCTTTAAAACATTTTCCAAGTGATTATCTTGAGTGACGTAACGTTTTAAATAGCCCTGGTCGTACGACGCCAGAAACATGTGATTGGTGAACGCAGTTTCGTCTGACCCTTCTCTAGGATGGACACTTGCGACTTCTTTGACCTCTTGTTGGACGGGATATAGGTTTATTGATGTTAAGTGCTCCTTCGGCTTCTCCTTATCGGCAGCTCTGCTGAGGAAGCATTTGGATCTAAAATGGTCTAACGTCTCTTGAGCTTGGATCAACGCAGCAGGGTTGAACTCCTTAGGGAGATATATGATTCCTTTGCCGAGTTCCGAGCGCTGTACTCTGTAGTGTCTAGAATGAGAGGAGGCTCTGCCTTCACTGACAGAGGAATCCTCGTGATCCTGACCTTTGGAGAGGGATCGCGCTCGACTACTGCTCTTGTGCCGAGATCGAAGACGTTGAGGAGGAACGGTGAGCCTAGAGACATGTTGAGGGAGACTACTTGATTCTTCTTCCTCTTCAGACAAATCATCTGAACTATCGCGGACGGATTTTTCTGTAAAACGGTAATTGGATTAATTTTTATGACGATATAATACTTAAATTAGCACACTATTACTAAAATTGGAAAAGAGTACAATATTTCCTAAGTGAAAACTTCTATAGGCGCGTTAGAAGATTTCTAAAGTTTAAGGTATATAAATGTGTATATACTTTGCATTATTCTTTAACGTGTGTTTAAATTTGATTATTATTTAAATTGTTTAATTGACAGATCATTGTGCAATACAACAGTGAGTACTAAAGATGCTAATATTTTTATATACCTATAAAAAATTTGATAAAAAATTTAAAAAACTAAGCATTTATTTTAAAATATTCTCAATATTCATATCTAGATCAATTTAATGATTATTTCGAATAATTATACAAGTAAAAATAATCTTAATAATTTTTATTGAAACATTATGAAATTTTAATTTTTAATATTACTTTCCTTTTTTTTATAATTTATTTGAGTAATACGTATTATATCGTATGTATACCGTGCCTTATTCATTGTAATTATATTGTGCATGTCTCTATGTCACGTGACATAGTCCTAGATCTGAAATTGAATTCTTAAAGCTGCAGGTTAGATTTGTTTTCAACGTGAACGCACGTCTTGTACGTACATAGACTGATTTTTAAGTTGATGTAATCGCAAATGGTTACGCTCAACTCTGTCAGACCTGTCGAGCGGTTACTCGCGTATTCATACTTTTTATTGTAATTAAGCTTGTTTATGCTAATACGTGATGTTTATGTCAATGTTTATGCTAATACATGAAACAAAACATTGTGTCCCTTTTTGCTGTTTGTCAACCGATTTTCTTTACTATTTTTTTTTTGTTTTGTTTTAAAGTGCTTCAATATATATCAATGAAAAATTTTTTGAAAAAAAGCTTTTTGAAACCTAAAAGTTCTCTATATATAAATAAACAAAGACAGAACAGTTCAACACATTTTTCGTCTGTTTACCAATTGTTTTTTTTTTTTTTTATTATTTGGTAGCAATCGGCGAGCTTAAAAAAATTTGGAAACTAAACGTGACTTAAAGATTATGGTTGAGTATCGACTACTAACCGAACACTAGTTTATATTAAACCTTCTTACTTGAGTCCCTGGGCGCGGTCCAGCGCAGGCGAGGTGGCGCAGGCGGAGGAGCGCGCACGCGGCGCGGCGGATGGGGTGCGGTCAATAGTTGCACGGCGGCGCCTCGTCGTGCGCATGTATGCCCGTCCACAAGCGATAGGCACACATTCTTCGCTTTCACCGCCGGCTGGCCAGACAACCTAAGCGGACCGGACATTGCTATTAATCGATAGGAAAATATACTCTAAATCTGATGTTCCCCAACGATTTTCCAATTGCTGTAATGAACTTAAATAAGTGTTTTTTTAACAGCAGTCTTACATGCAAGATGTAAACGTCACAAGAGTCAAAGCCCATTCATACACGCAACCGTAGACGCCGAACAGTTACTGACGTGTTGGTTGTTCAATAACAAATTCGTAATCTCTTGTAAACCGTCTCTGATTCATCACAAATAAAACACATTTTTCGATTTCACGATTAATGTGGGTGGTACAAAGACAGGTAAAGCACTTTACCATGCATATTTACCATCGTCATTAAATTAGCCACCTGCTTTACACAGAGCATCGACCTCCAACAGAAGAGACTTGTGGCTGTCTCGGTCCCCTCATTCATTGGTCAGAGTGTCCCGTACGAGAAGGATAGTTTTTTTGTAGGCGACAAACGAGCCACCTAATGGTACGTGGTCAACGTCGCCCAAGGACATTAGTAACACTAAAGACATTACTGATGCGCTGTCGGCCAAGATGTTAGAAGAAAAAGAATTTAGAAGAAATAAATTTCTTCTCCTTCTTCACATAATACAAGAATAACTCTACAAAAACTCACTTGTAACCGAACGTAATATCGATCCAATGATGTAGATTTTCAGAGACATATGTGCTCTCTAATGCCTCTCTATGCTTCGTTATGAAATCTTCCACACAGGTCGCCCACGAAGGTATACCTAAGTCCTGTGAACGTTAAAACGATATTCGACGTAATAATTTATGTATTCATCGCTCATTCTCTGAACAATAGTAGACGCGAAAGTGGTTCTACTGCATGCAATTGAGATACATATATTTCCCGTCAATAAGATATTGATTCTATAATATTTTGATGACATTAATATAATAATAGGTTCTGAAATCATTTTTAATTATCTAACATTACTCTCGTGTCTAAATATGCATAATCAATTTACTTATTAATATAAAAAAACACATAAAAGGACACAATGTAAAAATCACTGCATCCTTATAAATAAATATTAAAAAATAACAATAGATTAGAAAAAAATACAATTCCCGCGCTACTGTCCTACTCTTCGGTTCTCTTTGGAGAGGCTATGGGTCTATTAAGGTAAATGTCAACCGCCATCTTATTGGACAAGTATCAAGATGTTGTGTTTGTGACATTACACGCCTGCCCTCGTGCAAACCGTATAAAGTAAATGTTTAACGTAAACAAGTTTATCTCAACAGAAAGTAGCAAATTACGAAACTGCACAAACACAATGTAATCGATACACTGCCACTTGAAGCATGACACTGGGCGACGTTGATCAAACGTCAACCTTATAGCATTACCGTTAACTACATGAATTTCAATACCACATCTGATTTACAACTCAATATAACTCTCGTATCAAATGAAACCAGCCATTTTCCTTATCAAAAGCCTCGCAGATAAAAATTGATACGTGAATATGTGATATATACGAGAGACGGCCAATAAATTCGCGGCCTAACCTCAACGATGACTAATTAGCCTGTTACTCATGTCGCTTATTGCAGGACTCAGTGGTAGCATAAAAACAACAATTTATCTAAATTTCGATTATAATTGAATTGTCTGCCGACAAATGACCAAATATGCTGAATCCAGAAGTTCACGAAATTTCGAACTTCTCTTCTCGTAAGCAATAAAAATCCGCCGAAAGATATTTTTTGCAAAAAAAAAAAGGCAGTTGCGAAAATAATCCCGCCCGGGCTCGTCTGTCACGATAGAGACCGAGGAAAATATTCAAAAATTAGAAAAATGTTTACTAGTCGACCGAGGAATAAGATTGTAGCATACAGATAATATAATAATATATTTCAAAAATTGTATATTTAGAAAACGACAAATTGTATTGCACGCCAAACGGCAAAATTTATTGGCTAATATATACGTAAGACTTTTTGTAAATTTTTGAAATCCAGCAATAAATAAATATAATTGAATTGTGATTTTAAACTAATGCCATCGCGGTATTTATACATTATATTATGTAACGGGTACTCACGTAACATTTCATTTGCTGCCTGAAACTGTAATAAATAAAGCGTATCGTAAGTACTCGTTACATAATAAAATGAATTGAATAGTTGTAGAACTTCAGATTACCATCGATTTTTGACGCTGTCTGACGACAAACTTGACGATATTTGTGAATGGACTGTCAGCGTGGACGAAATATGGATAAACCAATTCAACATATTACGGGATGTACATTACTAGAAGTGTATCACCACATAATATAAGTACTTCAACATTTATTTAATCTCAGCAATATTATGACCTACGTGAGTCACATACCTACTCCTGTGTGAAATGAGTTATATGAATATTACACTCTGTCGAGACCAAGATGTATACTGTCTAGCTAGTTATGCCTAAATGGGCGTATAATCAAGTATGTGCTAATGGGTCAATAAATCATGTCTATATATTAATCACATAATAATCACACAAACAATAAAATAATAATTACACAATATATTTAATTTTGATAGATGCTAATAGATTAGATGAAGTTACCGAGACCGTTTCAATAAATGCGTTACCTATTTCTTCTAAAATCTATGTAAAAATCGTTTATTTAAGTCAATAGAAAATAAGCAGATGGACCATCAAATGGTCAGTGATCAACACCAGACATCTAGTAATAAGCTCTTGATCATTGCCACTGAAACGCTTAAAATATTTTACAGAAGGATCCTATCGTGATAGGACGCTCGAGCAGCGTGGGGATTCAAATGAGTGGTAAGGTCCAGCGATCAGCACGCTCAGCGTTTAAAATAATGAACTTTCTAAACATCACAACTGGAAATACATTTGGAAATAAATATCACTTCTTTTCTATTCCCTAAAATAAAAAATAGCTCAGGCAGGTGAAATCTCATGCACGAGAGATGCGCTAGTTGCGTTCGAACATACTGTAGAAGAGAGGTGGAAGGAAATGCGTACTGGAATATTTATTTCGAGAATTGTTTTAAAGACATAAAAATTTAAATAAATACTAATTTAGTTATAACATTAATGCACTTTATTCATGCTTGCGGATGTGTCTATTCAGATTCCGTGTAGTCATAAACCTCGGCACAAGGATTCTTGATGTCTGGGGTGGCGTGTACAACGAATGAAGCAATGGACCCTGGTATATTTGGGCCACTCAATTAAATCCCAACAGTAAATTCTCGTAAGTTTTAGTATGGTTCAGTACCTACCTAGCCCCAACCACCCTTTTACAATGAAACGCGAATTATTTTTTATATCTTTCTGTTTAGCAGAACTAATTAAAACGCGAGTTCGCCGTGTTCTTGTTGGCCGCGCATTACTGATTCCTTTGAAGTTAGAACATCCAAGGATGACAGTGACCACTTACCATCAGGTGTAGTCACCTGATACAAGACTCGCGATCCGTTTTCCAACGGGCAGGGTCCGCAGACCGAGTTACAAAGTTGTCATTTTTATGCGATGTACAAGTCGCACAGTTGTGCAAAAATGATCAAATAAACACTTCATAAATTCCCGTAGCGATTGTTGATCAACAATGACCCGATTGCAACAGAAATAACCCTGTAATCGCACGAAATGTTGCAGTGTATATACGTCTTTATTTATCGGGCATAATAGAAACTTCTATTTAGTTTACTACAAGCAAAAACCGTTATTTTTTACTTTAACTGCAACTGAGTTAGTAGTGACCCCGCCAAGCGAGAGGTTCCCTGGTAGGACGCATAAAAACTTACGTTCTCGAGTCGGGTTATGTATGATCTGATATCTCAATAACAACATGTTTGTCCAAGTCGCCCACGAAACGAGAACTCTAGCGCCATTGTTAGCATAGTCGTCGATAGTTATGTTTATCTAGAGACATTTAACTTGTTATGTTGTCAATCAAGACGGAACCTGTCTGTTAATTGTTTTTCCAATTTGCAAAACTTTTTATAACATTTCAGTTACATGGTTACGATGAGATAAAATTTCTACTGCACCTATCGTGAGTACTAGTGTTGCTCCAATGCAGAGCTCCCCAAACTTTTTTATGGTGGTGGACGTGTCGACCACTTGGCATGTTCTTCGGTTTTGGGTAGACCCCGTTTACCTAATATTGATTTTTTGTAATATGATCAATTTCAAATATGTTTTTGACAGCTGGTTTAGTGCTACTCGCTTTAAAAAGATAAATTTGTAACAGAAGTGAAGAGTAGTGTAAAAAAAAATTGTTATGCCGATGTACATTTATACTTCGTCCGAGATAGTTTCAGGCGTCCTAAGATTTTCATTTGTTCTGTGATCTGCAGTATCAATATTTCGCTAGTAATATTATAATAAGCTTGTATACCAAACCGTAGGAGTAGACCTACCGTCTGTTTATTAGGCTTTCACGTAAAAACTAAGCAACATTCTCCGTGATCTTTTGCACAAAGTTGGAGGTGAAGCGAAAAATTCGACACGGGCTGCAATTTACCGCGGAGAAATATTTTATACAATATAAAAACTTACACGCGGAGAAAATAAAACGGACTGGCAATTTGGTATTCAAATCTATATAGACCGAAGAAAATAATAAATAAATAAAACATTTTTATGGGGTAAAAGCTTACGGGTATATCCGTTTATTATGAAAAAAAATTCTACCAAAGTATAGATTAAGGTGATGAGTGAAAAATCAGAATCAAGGGCAAATCGGAAATATCACCAGATCCCTGAAAATCAGAACATAACGCGTTGGACACTTGACAACATTGTTGGGAACACAATCTCACAAATAAAATTCATCCTTCTTATAATTCGTTCATTTTGTTGACGCTACATTGATTCGCAAATGCCATAGATCTATAAACGATTGAAAGAGTCATTTACCGGCAAATCCTCGTGTATGCTCTTGAAGACAGCTGGATCGGTGTAAAACTCGGGTATACACTCGTCGGGAGTCCACTCTTGCACACGTTGAATGGACGCAGGGTATTCCGCAGGCACCCACTTGTTCCGCACGTACTTGCATAAAATTTCCTTCGGTGTTCTGATTTAAAAAAAAAAAACAGGCTCTAGTGTACTCGGACATTAAGGATCTGGATTATCAAGTTATCGTGGGATATCGTAAATGGGCGAAAAGTTCGTTAAATGTAATTATTTTTCATATACGACACGATTAGGTACGATGATATGATTTCTGAATTAAAGATTTGGTTGAAATTGTAAAGAAAATGTGGTTCTGGACATCATCCAAGGCAAGTGTTTCATTCAAACATGGACAGAAAATCTGCTTCCAACCTCGTTCGGATACCAGCACGAGTGAGTACCAAAGGTAACTAACTAACTTGTGAAATAAATAATTTTGTGACGTTTATTTTTAATGGTCGACTAACGAGCAGACGAGCCACATTATAACAAGTGGTATGTGTTGTTACATACAGACATCAAATTGGCCGCGGTGCATGTGCCAAACAAATCCATTTCCTCTCTGAAACTTCAACCGAAACACAATTCAAACTTTTCATGTTCGATTTTAGAAAGAACGTCAGTGCATTTTAGTCACATAAATTAACAAAACGACTACGCCTTAGTATATTTAATAACCATTAAAGAAATTTTTTGAACAACTTTTTATTTACAAAAAAAGATTCAATAGCTCGATAAATTAATCTCGCAAAATAACAAAGACACAGATAACTTAAGGCAAAAAATTGCGTAACATAAATAAAAAAAATCTTCGCTAAGTAGGCAAATAAAGCATGTCCATAACTATTTAGATCTGCAAATACGAGCGTCATATTTGAACCTCACAATACATACCTGCGAGCCAAGTACACATAGCAAGTGATATCTGAGAGAGGGTCGGACACGTGATGGGGTGTCTGGCCAGTGCAGCCGGTGACGTCATACGTCATGTCCAACTGTCGGTCACCCTTATTGAGCCGGTACTTAGACTTGCTCAGATCACGCCAGTTACGACCTACGGTAAACAGACAAGTTTAAAGTCAAGTAGATTAGGTACTATATATAACAGATGGTAAGCTAAATGACTTATGTGATATTATTTACCAAATCAAAGATGCAAAAGACATTGAATTGTTTATTGTAAGGAATATCAGTAACAAGCACTGAGCAGTTAGCGCTCAGAAAATTAAAAATCATTGATACATTTACAAGTAGATACAATCTTGGGTATCCATACCATTTAGAGTTATGAAATTTATACACCATTCATTAACACAATTAATAATGAAAAACAAATCTATAACATTATCAGTAATTCTGACCGCAGTATCTGAACATCTGAACAATAAAATACAGTCAAGGTGAAATTCAAACAATTACTGCAGACAACACTTTCAATGCAAAAAAATTGTTACGTTTGATACTGGCTGCAATATAATAACATTCCACATTAAGGTAGCAAAATCTTTCCACTAATGAAACCATATGGGTCTTTGGCTTTTTTCAATGTGTCTATAGGTTGTCTGTATAATAAATCTTATATCTCATATCATAGTTTATTAATTTTGTGTGCAAAATTCTAATACAAACAAAAATATTCAAGAACTGTATTTACAAACAAATTATTCCAGTTATCAGGTTTAAAACTATAGAGGAACAATGACAAATGTTTTGAATAAACAAATGGTAACAGAAAGTAATTTAGAGGTTACAATAATTTCTTAGAGCACAGCAGTATTTCACCTATGGAAGCTTTTACCAATATATTTTACTAAATTCATATAGTGACCAATACAAATTCTATGTGTCATAAGTCAGATTTTTTTAAGTGTACCTATAAATGTAATAGATTGAATAAACGATTAAATACAGCTTACAATTACATCACATTGTGACATTAGATATATTAGACCAAATATATTTATTTTATACTTACCACATCTAGAACTAAAATCTGTGACCCATGGGACCATAAAATGTGCCTGGGGATCATTGGCAGAGCGGCCAGCCAGGACATTGAGGTGTAACAAGTAATCCAAGTTGGATATCCGGCCTCTCACCC
>DWPT01003869.1:0-13863 GCA_018251895.1 Agathymus mariae mariae
AACTCATTGAGGTATTTGGTTGACCACATAACTAAGAACTTGAGTACACTTTCAAACCTTGGCTTACCTTCCGACCTTTGGGATACCTTGATTATTTTTAAGTTGTCGTCTCAACTCTATAATATTACCTTAATGAAACGGGAAGAACAGCAGGGCAATGGTGATGATATGCCAAGATTGGAAAAATTTAAATCATTTGTACTTGATAATGCCCATTTTCTAAAGTCAATACATCATAGATCATTTCGACCTAATATAGATGGCGCTAGGAATCACAAATATACACTAACGAAATCTTTTAAACAAATTAGCAGATATTAAATACAAATCATGTGCGAATTGTTTAAGACGAGGCCAACCAGTCAATAAGTGCCGTATGGGGCCTTGCCAGCTATGCACAAAACGTCACAATACATTATTACATTCTAAGAACGCTGTCCAACAGATGTCCGTTAATTGTGTCTAATGGTTTCTAAGGAAATCAGTAGCCAAGTATTATCCACTGTTCTAGTTAAAGGTATGAATCCCGTAAATGTGCAGATAGTTCAAGTGCGTGCCTTATTGGATTCGGGCAGTCAGACATATTTTATTAGCAAAGTTTTACAAAAAGATTATCATCAAAAATGTTACCTACTTCATCTAATGTGATCGGTATTGGTAATTGTCATGCTACAGATAGTATAGTCATGCAATTACAATCCCGTGACAATAACAATAATTTTAAAATAACTGTATCTCGTTTACTTCTTGACAGTATTACAGGAAAACTGATGAAGTTTTCCATGGATCGAATAGATACTTTAAATTATACTTACGAAAAACTACATTCTATTCTATTGGATTCCTCTCAGCATCTGACTAAATTTATTTTTTAATACGAACACATTCGCAATTCGCATGCTGGCCCTCAGTTAATATTGGCTGCCATACGAGAGATTGTATGGCCAGTTAATGGTAGGCGACTTGCTCATCGCATTGCAAATTACTATGTGCCCTATCGACGAGTTCAAGGCAAGACTTTATGGCCTAAAATAGGAGGCCTCCCATCTCAAGGGATCATTCCAGATTTCCTATTTAATTCTGTGGAAATAAATTATGCGGGATCGTCCTATGTATTCAATCGAAAGGGTCGTGGCGCAAAATTAATTAAATGTTACTTGTGTCTCAACATTTGGTTGCGTTACAAATGTCTACAATTAAAAGCCATCAGTGATCTCTCTAAAGACGCATTCAGCGTAGGTTCATTGGTCGCCGCGAAAGACCAGTAGAATTTTTCTCTGACAGTAGAAAAGAGAGTATCCAAATTGATTCCCGGACCGGACAAAATCTGCCGAGATGCTGATGTAAGTACACTCAAAGATAATTATCGACATCCACTGATTCGACTTTACCCACTTCTTCCTGACGAAGACGTAAGAAGTTTAACGTCTTCAACGGCCGGGAGTTATAGAGCTCCTATATAATACTTGCGTTGCGTAGCGTATATAATACTTTGATAAACGAAAAGTTCCAGTCGTTATACCATAAACATAATATACTAACATAAAGTATATTAGCTTTATGCGTTACACTCTTGTGTGACGTTCATAAAACAAAATGTTCATTCGTGTTCGTGTAACTAACGGCTACCACATTGTACCTATTTTTACTTTTGAATTATAATTGTCATCTCGTTCAAATAGTTTTCTTTAAATTCTATTGCACCCACTAAGGCACGCAAGCAAAGAATAATAATATTAGTAATACACAATTTGAATGTAGTACGTTTTTGCCATATTGGGGCGGCATAGAATACTCCCCCTAATCCCATGCTGGCAAAAAAGAATGTCGTAAGAGGCGATAGAAACCAGCCTGCTTGGTGGTAGGACTTCGCGTCAGGATTATATTATCTGTATTATTATTAATTCATTAATATTATTATTGGTATTATTATTATCTTTTCGTGAAGCCTGCCTGACCAGCCAATTACCGTTTTGCTTGCGTTAGCTGCCAAACGACCCGCCGTGTTCCAACTGGGGGCTGGAGATCTAGTAAATTCTTTCTTATTTTCTTTTGATTTCTTAGCCAACAATAAATCAGTGATTGATACCTTTAGTCTTGCTGATGTCCATGGGCGCTTACCCTAACCTAACCTACACATAATAATGAGATACACGCAAAAACAGTATGTATGAACCACGAAATCAATTCGGACCGCCTTCGCTTAAATATTTAATAACTTACCGTTAATATTTTCCGGCCACTTCAGTTTGTAGGCTTGAAACATTTCTTCAAATAAATCCCAAAATTTGCAGTAGGTGTTTGTAAGGTATATCGACTGACCTCAATTTGCGGTAACGTATTTCAACTTAGTTCTCAATCGCAACAACACTTAATTTGAAGATGATTCATTCTTATAACGGTTTTTTTATTTCAATAAGTTAACGCTTCAACGTAGCATAGCTGTGAGCACAAAATAAGGATTAAATACATTTTGAATTATTTTAGTTAAATCTCGAACGTAACGTTATTTCAAATTTAATGGTAAAGTAAGTAATATCCAGAATTGAAGTTAAACATTATTTAATTTTTCCCAATAATAAGTTTTTCACCGATATCAAAATAGCAAAAAGCCATGAAATCATTATGACGACAAGTAGCTTATCCCAAGATCATTTGAAAACAGTGACAGAGAAAACAAGGGAAATGACTGCTCTGAAAGAATTGAATTACTTGTACCTATTTAATGTCTTACAAACGTTGTGAACACACTTTAAAAATGCCATCTTATTAAAGATACTTGTTTCACAGAAAAAAATTCAATTTTAAATATCAGAAACTTACTTCAACAGACTGCTTCTATCCGGACTGGCGCCGATCCTGATAGTTCTCATGTCGATAGATCCCGATAGATAGCTATCCGATTATGGTGGGTGTATCAATGTGCTTATAGAGCTGGTCATTCATCCAAACACCACCCGCGTTCGAAGTTGCTTAACTTCATCTATTTAAGTATTTGACACAAACCGTAGATAATGAACACTTCGATTTTCGATCTTTCTGAAAGTTATTAGTAACTTTGATATGAACTTTTATAACACTCAGACAAATCGACGACGTAATCGTTTAACAACTGGATTATATGTCAATATAAGTCAATGGAAGTCAATGGAGTTCATAAGGTCATTAAAAATATTGAAACTGCACAAAGCTTTGACATCATATCTTAATAATCTTATAATAGAAATACTTATCAAAAATTACATTTAGGTTTAGAAAATTTTGATCGGAACTTAAAAACTTATGTTCCAGAAACTGCCAAGATACTGCCAATACTTCAATCTTTTGTAAAAGTCAACCTCCCCTGCTCTTGATGCACCCTGCTGAGCAACGGACAATGCTAGGGCAATAGGTCCCTCCGTTTGGAGACCTCTGGGTACAAAAACAATTTTATCCCGACGGTACATACATTGTTCCTTAGCATGGTATCGGTATTTACCCCGCCTTGAGAGCAACCACCCTTCTTAAACCGCCTTTGAAATGTTACATAAGTGTTTTACAAAGCTTCGGTTTTGCTTGGCAACTCGTCGGTGATACCTTTCGTGTTATCAATTTCCATAAGCGATAATGACCACTTATGCTCGCTGGCTCGTCTGCTAATTTGTCATCTAGTTACATAAAAATAGGCAGCCCACTTCATGGTTAGTGGTTATCTATGAATATGGGCAATACCAAATGAACAACGAATGCAAAGAGGATCTTGAATGAGTACTCTAACACCATTTTTGAAGAACCTTGTGTCACTCCGAGAATATTAAGATAACCGATTGAATTTGAAATTTTGAATTGAATAAAGATGAACTGTGGATGACACAGTTACAATAACAATTGATATGGATAGAACTTTATTTTACGGCAAGTGGTGTGGTAACGAAAGGGTTGTTAGAATTCCCGTTAGAATTTCTATGAATATATACGTTTATAAAACCACCCAGTTTATTTAAACTTCTTACAATATTACTCATATTATCCTATGAACCTGTACCTGACATATCGTTCAAAAGTCTTTTATTCCCAACCTTTAACCACTATAAAACAGTCACTACCTGATGGTTTGCAAATCAACTTTCCATATTTCCATAGCGAATTGTATTTGACTCTTCCACGACCACCACCAAAATTAAAAGTACGTTATGTTTAAGAGTGAAAGAAAACATCATGACGTACCCCTCAAAGTTTTCCACAGTTTCCGATTTCGGTTCAGGTTGGTTCAGATCTCAGCGGTATAATTGATCAAAGGCCAAGTTCAAATTGACATTAATTCTACTAATTGTTGGTAACAGATCTTTGTGTTGCAGTACCCAGTTAACAACGGAGAGATTGCATGCTCAATTGATGCCGTATTAATAAAAATATAACATTTAGCACTACTATGTTGGAAATACATTTGACCTAGATAGCGCTGCAATCCGCAATTCTCAAGACCGGAGAAGAGACGAAACGTAGTCAAGGCCACACACCAAAGTATTTGCCGTTGTTATTTGCATTAATATCTTTCTTAAGTCTAACTTTAATATCTTTCTTGACGGTGAAACGCTGTATTTATTTTCTTCTTGGCAAGAAATAAATGACCCAGTAGAATAAAGTTTCTGCGTAATGTACATGGAAAATGTATTATTTGTAACTTGATTGGTTTCGTTCAATTCCGCTACTTTTCTTTAGTATTCCCTGCGTATTTGCCTTATTGCGAACTGCTCATAGCTCGACGATTTATGATAAACAGTCCGAAATCAACCAATCAGCTGTTAGACATTGATAAAATTTATTGAGCCAAAGCTAAGGCCTCATTAGAAAGCAATCATTAGGACCATGTCGGTGTGAGATTAAATTGGTATTAAAAACTTCTGACACAGGTTGACCATTAACTCTCATATTAATTCGCTCTGAAATATGTTGTCTTTTCAGTTACATGAGCTTTCATTCACGAGAAGAATTCCGTGTTTCTAGTTTGGGGCGCTAATGTTGTTGTGTCACTATTTTCTATGGTGGAATGTATTGTAATTATCAAAGTAAAATCATAATCACTTATTTTTGTCCCTGTCCGAGAGTGTCAATCGTGGAAAATAACCTTTCCCCGTCCTGTCATCACGGTATTAATATTTGTTTGTTTTCGTCATCCAAATCTAAATTTGTAAACGTGTTAATTATTGTCCGTAGGATTTGGAATTTAATGTATTATCAACATTATTATTCAATACTTAAAATTTTATGTATTTACCAGTAGTGACTGTAAATATTTGTTATAAATGATTTCAAATTATATAATACTAGGTATATCAGAGTGGCATATGATAAAAATAAATAATTGTGTAAATAATTAATATAACACATAATTTATTAAAATGATGACTAAAGCCATTATTACATATTACCAATACCAATTTTAATAATGTATGAAAAATGATTTCTACGTTTAAAATAAAAGTAATACAACATTTACTTCTTACGTTTTGTTACGTACGTTGTACGTTCTTCGTTTGTGCGTAGTATACGAATCTTATACTCGTAGTGTACACTTGGAATATTGTATTTCAGGTTTTTGTTTTGTAATTCGAATTCTAAATTGTTTCCATTGCCAAAAAATATCTCAAATCCTACATCTGTTAGAAGAGATTTTTTTTATAATTTCTTTGTAATGTATGTTGTATGTACAAAATTGTTAAATTAAAACGAATAATTTAAACATGTTGTAGGAGTATAAACCAGTTACGAGTTATATGATTAGTGCATTCATTTCATCGAAGTTCAAGTTAAAATATTCTTGATATGTCTTTGTTTGGCATCTTCTCACTGATAGACAGAAGCTCGTATCTCAAATTATTGCTGGCAGTCGTTCAACTTGTGCATTAACCCTAAGGTTACTACCCTAGCCCTTGACTTTAAGTCACACTAGATGTAAAATGATATTCACCGCAGTAAGTCTTCGTCTTCCAAGATTTACGATATGTCATGACGTTCAAAGAAGTTTTGGCAGAGCTGCCCAACTCAACACAATCCTCTTGTCACCTATCTTCCCGATTTTTTTATCCAACACCGAGATATACATATGTATAATAAAAATAATTAGTGCAACATACATTTATTCTACGTTATTTATATGTATACATAATTGAAGAGGCGGGGAGTTTATGAATACGCCAACATAACACAATTATTAAAATCAGTTCACAGCAAGGTTCCAATGTTTTGGCCATAATTACCAATATAGACAGGTCACATAATAAGTGTAATAAGAGGATTGGAATTAATAGTAAAATTAGAAACAATACTTTTTACTTGTCACTCATGGCCCATCTTTATCACCTAGACAAACAGTGAGTACGTAACGTCATAGGGTCAGTCTATACTGTACTAATACCGACCAGCATGGTAGAAGTTGTTGTGTCTTACATTTGAACAGTAAATATATAGTATAGTCCGTTAATAACTTGATGACGGACTCTTTCCGTGAAACCTTTTATTAAGTATGTCAGCAATGGCTGTTTTGGACGGTGATGTCCACCAAATTTGGATATATTACTCATACCAGTAATACACGTTATAAAGAGTATCTATATTTTACATTGCAACAAGGCCGCTTCCAAAGGCTATTAAAAAAAGTAACTGATTTTGATACACCATTTTTTAAAATAATTGTTTATTTAGATTTGTAAACCACTATCTTTATGTGTTGTAACACAACATAAAATAATGTATATTTTATTAATATAATAGTGCGCCTAATCAAAACTACTAAGCAAATTTACATGCAGCCAGAAATGCGAACGTTTTTTTTAAAACACTAATAAAATAAATTTTCCCCCTTATAAAACGTAGCACATGCCGCGTGAGACTCTGAAAATATTTAGGAAAGTATTGAATTATACCATATATCATGCCAAATAACTGATAAAATGCTGAATGTGATGACCATCCCCTTAACCACAGCTGACACACGAGGACAAAGATGATGTGATTTTAATTATCGGTAGACGTGCCTCTGCCACGATGACATGGGTGCTTGTGAATGTGTCCCTCTATAAAATCGCTAAAGTATAGTTATAGTATAGAAACTCAACTCATTTAAGTTAATAATTATGATAAGTATAATTCTACTCTCCTCTATATTCATAATCTCAATAAAAATATATTTGGTCTGTTAGTGTCCCCGTAACTTTGAAATGTCTGAAGTCCTTTTCATAATCGTTACTGATAGGTGTATATACATTGGTGACACGTTAGTTCGTCAGAGCTATGATATACGAGTCCAATAGGTGGCGCTGTGTACTCAAGTCATTATCTAATTAAAAAAAGCTAATGATAAAATTCCAATAATAATAACCTATATATTATTATATAATAATTTCGTGTCTTTAATATGGCATACCAAGTTTGGTGACGTAACTAATATTACTGCTACTACTGCATAATTATTGAGAAGTATAACTAAAACCATTATTTAATTAAAATTTCGTTGTGGTAATGAAATACGAGAAATAATTATATAATTGGAGCGGGCGCGCGGCTGTGTCGCAGTCGGCATAATATTTTAACGCAGGAGCGAATTTAAGATAACAGACGCAGAAAAACACATAGGAGGCTCATTACGGGGGTGAGTAACTACGAGTACATTGTAATGGGTCTGGAAATCTCAGGCAAATGGCACTCTCACTTCTCAGAAGAATTGCCGGAAAGTCGGCAAATTCCACGACCCTCATCCATCGCAATTAAATTTTTCGGGTTCCGTACGTTAGATGCAAAACGTAATTACTGTACCTACTGAACATAAAATGTAATTTTAGAACTTGTTAACAACGGGGGAGGGGGGGAAAAAAAATTACAAAAAATTAACGATGAACTCATTGTTTGTAGCCTTATAAATAATTAATTAATCGTTATCATAATAACAAATAATAAAAAGAAATTACTTGGAATAGAAAAACCGACAAGCAAACAGTCTAAGAATGACAGTATTGGAAATTAGTCAGGAGCAATGTCAAAATTGCAAGGAAAGTTTAATTCTCTCGACTCATGAACTTATATTAGCCATTAATACGATTTATTTATACATGTACTTAGTTCAAAGTGTATTTAAACTATGTTTCTTAGTATTTAGGGTTATGGTGACATATTGTATTAAACCACAAGAATACGGGTATAATTCATTAAAAGTCAATTAAATTGAGTTGCTCAAAAGCGGTTTTATGTAAATACAACAACGAACAAGCTATACCTAAGAGCCGATCAGAAAAATAACATAGGCATTGTTAGATATTTATCAACGAACAGAGGTCTTTGACAACTTTTCACCTGAAACTGCTTTTCTGGAACTCTATTTTCGTAACAAAATAAAATTGCATATTTATGTTGCAAACACTGAAAACAAGAATCATTATAGCGAAATATCAATTAACATTATAATCAATACGATATTTGTGGGAAAGGAAATTACTACGTTTATTTGTTTTTATGTTCGAAGATTTATTTAAACAGTATCATTTATGTCTACAACTAACTATTTATGTATGTAACTATTGCCTACTATCTTATTCGATTATTTATCAACATCAGCTAACGACTTGACATTACTTACAACATTTTAACTTAACTCCAAATAGCGATCTAAAATTAGACGAAATTAACATAAATTGAATTTTGGCGATATATTCTCTTTATATCGTCAACATATACAACAATTAATCCATATTTTTATGTGTCACTTTAGGTAGTAAATTGCATTCTGACGCCTATATATCGGATCTCGCCAGTAAACTGAGTAGGTCTGATTATGCTATCCATAAATATTGAAATGCATTATAAAGTATTTACATTCTGCTATGTGTTGCGAATTACCAATTCTTCTCTTCGATAGACTGAACAACGACATAGAACACCTATCGATCCTTAGATTATACGAGGGTCGCACTAAAAGTTTTTAGAACTGGCCTCTTGAAACAATATAATAAAAAAGTAAGTTTTAATTTAGAAAATGGAACTCTTTGTTAATGTTATTGAGTAGGTATTTTATTTTATTTGTTTTACGTTTTGGCGGCAAACTGAAATTTGTCTATGTCACCTCAGTATGAATTTAACGCGAGAAAATTTTCGTACAATGATTTTTTATGACTTTTGATGTCATTTAAGTCAACAAGAAAGTTATGATAGACTTCGAATGGCCTTTCACAATGAAGCCCCATATCATGCCCTGTTTACAACTGGTTTAATCAATTTAAACGTGGTCGCACTAATCTCACCAATAATCTGCGTGAGGGATGGCCTTTACGGTGACGACAGAAGATAAAATCAGTGTTGGGCGACGTATGATAAAGACTGACAATAGAGTATCAGCAAATTCGGACAAGCTTAGGCATCAGTATGAGTCAATTGCACAAAATCCTCCATGAACATTTAGCGGTCAGGAAGCTTTGTGCCCGGTGAATACCTCATAATTTGACCGCGGCTCAAAAACTCCGCCGGGTTGGTTGGTGCCGTAAAATGGTTCAAAGATTTAACGGAGGTGACTCAAATTCTGTATTCGACATACTTAAGGGTGACGAAAGCTGGATTTACTGTTATGATCCGGAAAAGGCAGTCTGCTCAGTGGGTGTTTCCTTCCGAAGAGTTGCCAACTAAAGTGAAGAGAGGTCGAAGCAAACAAAAAAAAACATTGTGGCCTTATTAAGAATGTTTTACAAATTAAAAGAACCACTTTCAATTACTTATCACTTAACAAACAAAAGTTTGAAAGCGTTTGTAACGTATACAACTTAGGGATGTTATGTATATGAAATTTCGGATGTGGATACGGATACGGATATGAATAATATTTTACCGATTTCGGTTACGATTACGGATATGAAATTATTTTGTGACTATCCCATTGTTTTGAATAATTTCGGTTACTGTTATTTAATGATTAAAAATTTTATTTATGTATTTTACAAGGTAACACTGAGTTTTTTCTCTGTATTATTTACTATCGTAATCATAGAAATACCTAAAAATAAAATAATAGGTGTATTAGTCTAGCCAGTGAACATCTGTCATAACATGTTTAATTTAGACTCTGCCCCTATCCGAAATTATTCGAAACGATTTTATCGGAGTCAGTAACGGTTTCGGATATATTTTTATTTCGGTTATCCGATAGTTTCGGTTACGGTTACGGAGCTCCATAACATCCCTGATATACTTATATCACATGATAGTAAAGGTAAGAAAATAAGCCTCTTGCCTCATGAAACAAAAGCAACATTTACGTAATAACTCTTCTTGTAGAAAAATATGAAATTATTTTGGAATACTTACAGGAACGGTGCTTGAGAAAAGATACAATGTAAGCAATTTAAAATAATTTTATTATGTACCAAACTACGGAGTTTGTCGAGATGATAAAATTATAAAGTAATAACGAATAGTGTGACGCCAGTACAATTGCTTTCACTGGAACCTTAATAATTGCTCACATTTGGGGCCATATTTATGGAACAATTTAAACGAAATAATTCTTACCAAATCAAATCAAATCGTTTCCAACTGGTATTACTGCAGAAATTGAATAAATGCTTTTACCAGTAGAATAACGCTTAAAAAAGTTGATATATACACATACTTTATCACTTTCCAGGAGATGTTGAGATATCCTTGAATCAACTAGCGTTTACATAACTAAGGGTGTATGTATAATGGTTTACTCCCGTTGTAATTTATTCGGATTCGCAGTGTTGAATTAAGTAACGTTTGCTCGCATTTGTATTGAAATAATAAGTAACACTTATTTAACCATGCATACAGTGGACCGGCTGACATCTGATGAAAGGGATTCTTATTCCATGACCGCTACTGTTATAAAAAAGTAACGTAAAGCAGATGATCGGAAGAAACGGAGAACATTCATAACAGCAGCAGCTATGCAGTACAAAGCACACATATGTATGTGTGTATTGGAACCGGGGAAATTCGACCCTCTTAAATCTGCTTCCGATTTTCTAAATATAATGAATAAATATCAATTTCGTGCCGTTTGAACAAATTTTTGAGTTCAAGAAAACTTTAAATTTCTTGTAATCTGATTTCAAATGAGAAAAGACAGTAAACATTTTTTTTTTTCAATATTATGTTTACCCCGCAGTGCTAAGCCATTATGTTTTGTATACTGCTAGATTGTAGGAAATGGTTTTAAGGCGAAAGTTTTAACTAGATCTTTGTGGTCATCGCGATAGCTGGTAAACATATGTGTAGAATGGTAACGGTTGCATAAAGAACTTTTCGTAATAGAAAAATAATGTTTCAGAACCGGAATACAACAAAAAAATTACCTGATGATATTTTAATCATATTGATGAAAAATAAGCCAAAAGATTGCGTTTCCTTGAATTACGTCCCACACAAATCATTATTTACCCATTGTGGATACATGGACCCAGTTGGGTTAGTGAGTATAGTAATATTGTATAAACTCTTATCTGGTAGTTGACTAGAACTTTGGGATTTCGAAAGTCAGTTCAAACTTTTGCGACAATCCAGGAAAATAAGGTAGGTACCGTTTTACAATTCATCCTTTTCTCGCCTTTGATAGACAAAGCTTTTAAGGATTTTTTCTTATTTCATACGGTCTGTTTAAAAGCTGCCACGGTCAAAAAGAATAATAGAAGACCAAGTATAACAAACACGTATAACAAGTAGAAAATATCATTATTCCAGATATTCCAAAGATTTATTTTTCTATAGATTACAGCTATTGGAAAATATTCCGGTCACTTTTTGTCTCTATATATATTACCGCTTGCTACGCTTTGGTGACCAATTAGAACATTCACCCTTGTATCTCAACACAGAACTTCCCAGTCTGTTACTTTTACGTGACGTCCTAGTTGACCTTGTAATAGATCATTTATTTATTATACACAACAACAACATTGAACACAAATCACAATATTATAATATAAACGATAATGTTTCCTCGTATCATTAACTTAGTCTAGACGTACTAAAGTATTATGATAAAATAAAAAAAATATATTATACAGAAATAAAAAAAAATATGATTTTCATTTTAAATTTCCCGCTTGTCTGAGTTTGTTATTATGGCTAGTTACGTAGACAACCATATCGGGTTTTTTCGCAGTATGGTTAAAATATATTTATGAATGTACAATAAATATTTACAAGTAAACTCATAACCAGAAAAACACCGTATGTATCTAATTTACCATCATATGGTATGTGTAAATGATACTAACCCAGTTCTACATATAATGGTCTTATAACAAGGATCTTTATTTACACTTATTCATTCTTGCAAAAGATAAAAGACTTCTCCGAAGGAACAAACATAGTAGGTATTACTTGGAACATGACACCAACTAATGGAATATTTTGATAGAGCCACGTGGTAATGGGCAGCCTCATCACGCCACTTTGAGTCTTTGAAAACTCTGAGGAGACGACAATCGATAGCTAGGTAGCTATTTAAAAAAGGAGGAGATATGTTTATGATGTTTTCGACATATTTAAGGGAAGAACGAGTCAAATTTAAATTTACTTAACCCATTTGAATTCTACATAACAACCTCACATTTATTTGCAAAATAGAAACAACGGGAGGCTGGATGTTGCGTTGAACATCCACTCCGTATACAGCTTACAACATAATATAATGATGATCATTAGGCGTAAGAACTTGACCACGTTAATAAGGTTTTACGGCAAAATTGCCACAAGACGATATCAAAATATACTCACAGACCCGTTGCATGACAACTGAACGGCATTTCAGCCCTATATCAAAGGGGGTAACTGATTAAATTGGTAGGATTTATAGCAGAAACTATATTATAAAAGCTATTTTTTCACTGTTAAAAAAATAGCAGCTACTTCGGTCGTCTACAGATATTGTTCCGTAACAGTGGCCCGCGATTTAAAAAATTGATTGCGGCTGCGGAAGTTCCTTTATTGGTCAAACAAAGTGGGTTATCACTCAACGGATAAACGAACACATCAGGGCAGTCAAAAAAGCAACGCAAAAAAATCCATCGTATCGGAATATTTAATTGAAGCCGTTTCAAATTATTGGATTGACTAGCATAACCCACGGATGATCTAGGCTGAACATATATCATATCATATTTTAGCATTGTTTGTTCTTATTATTAGTAGCATAATGTAATATTCAATTTATCTGTATATTTATTCCATCTACGTCCTGTCGGATCCTTGGCTGTTGGTAGTTGATTTCGTTGGCACACTTTACCATCTGTAATCAGTTTGAATGAATTGAGAAGTTGCTCGTCTAACCATATGAATGAATTACATTAAATATGACTATTTTAAGTTTGGTCCCCGCAAAAACAATGTTTACGTCGTACTCGCGTTGAATGTAACTATAGAACAAGACATAAACAGCATCGCTTTGAAGGTAACCAGCATTAAAAACATATATACATACATAACAGCATTAAAAACTTGACTGGAGCGCATTGAGACTCGTGATCCAAACTCTTCTTTATCATTTCAAAGATACTTTAGACAAACACGTACCGGCGCTAGCAGTTAACACAACATAGATTATTGTCATATGTCAGATGTAATTCTTGTCGTTTGACATAAATACGACAACGATGACGAATTTATTTCTATTTGACGACATTGGATATAAATAATTTGACATATTGAATTATTTTATTATATTTTCTTATTTCTGTAGAGGTTATGACTCAAAATGATGACTGCCAATGAAAACGATTGCGTATGACAACTGAAGTACCTTTGACTGTTAATATTTTCAATCACCGATTTACCATGAAAGTAATTGAAAGAATTTTATGAAAATTTATACACTACATT
>DWPT01003870.1:0-13855 GCA_018251895.1 Agathymus mariae mariae
GGAGTAGATCCTTGTCCTGGTTCCAGGAGATTTGTTGAAGTTGCTTATAAATGCCGTCCATGTAAGTGGCAATCATTATATTAAATATCTCAATGATACTTAGTATATTTAGAAAATTAGACCGGTTAATAGGGAAATGAATCATTTTATATTTCTAAGGGAAAAGAATCACAATATTTTTTTTATTAAGTATTTAAGCAAGCCTTCTCTGTTAAATGATCACAAATTTTGATCATCTTTTACTAATTTTAGGTAGGTAACTATACTTTTATTTGCATTCTGTGGTTAACAGTGAATAAGTCAGAAGCTTAGTAATGATTTGTAGGGACAAAAAAAAATTGAGGTAATAATAAAAATGTCAAAGAGTTTGTTAACAAGACTGAATGCTTAATACAAAAGGCAATTTCTTTCAAAGCCGACAAACATTGTAATTTTTAACTTCACTGAGTATTAAAATTTATAAGGCCATCCTAAAAAACCGGCAACAAAGTTTTCTCAAAGGATCAATACGAAACGTGAACTCAAAAGAACAAGTGCTTTGTAACAATTAGGAAAAGGCTGAATTTTCCATAAATTATTCCTCAGAACATTGTTCGAAATATAATAATAGGTCGAAAGTTCTAGAAAGTCCTAAAACGAACAAAGTAGGTGATAAATGCGGAAATCGTTATTCTTAAAAGGCTAGATCGTGCTTGCTTTAATAGAAGGAATTCGGAAAGAACATGTTAAAAAATTAACAAATCCTTTAAGAAAATTGCAATTCGTCTGTTAAGTTGAGCCGTTAAGATATATTTTTGATCAACAGATGAATTTCGAAGTAAAGTGGGCTGTGAGAATGACGTACTTCATTTAAGCTGCAACCCCCACTCGAGAGTCGCCATATATTCCGCACAATATGGAAGAACCGAATACGACTCCATACAATGCCCGCAACCAAGAGGAATGAAGGAGGAAAGTAAGTATTGTAATTTAAATTAAAAAAAGATTTTAATATCTCTATGAACCCAGTCTCCAAAAACTATTATAAAATTATATTGCTTATAATTTAAAAATATTTTTTTATAATTTTTAATAGGTACTATACAATATTAAAGTATGTACATATTTTAATGAATAGTAGGTATTAAGTTATTTTGATATTAGATTTCTACTTCAATGGAATCTTTAACCAAATATAGATAATAACCGAATTAAATATTATTTTTAAATTTATTTTAATATATTTCACTCGGTTTGTATTCCCCTGACAGTTTTAATTGCATTATTTACTATATTTATCATACTGATGTTTCATCCCTATTTAATTATACATACGTCAACTTAATGAACAAGCGTTAATAGAATGCGGTGATATATCTACATGAATGTTATATACAAGTAAAAACGGTCTACAGTTATAGACAATTCACTGGTATTTTAATTCATATCTGTGTATACACACGCCAAACAAAGACATTAAGGTACAACAAAGAGGCTTTATAAATTCGAATTCATATCGTTAAATTTCCCCGTAAAAAATACCGCAGTATTTGAATATTTCACGGAAAGAATTCTCATTCTTTGACATATTAAGCCAACAAGCCTCAAAATTTTTCGCTTTGTAAATCAATTTAACGATATATAATTAAGGCATTCTATGTGGTTTCCAGAGCTTTTAAAGATTAATCATAATAAAAAGATAAAAGCTAGCTGGGGAAAAAAAAACAAATTTAGTACAAAACTAAGTTAATAAAAAATTTGATGTCACAGTAGAATTATGCATTTCATCCACCGCGGCGCTCCTATAGCTCCGAGCTTGCCCTTTAAATTTATTTACCTCCCCTCCTCACGAACTTTTTGTAATTTAACGAATGTTTAAACTCATCAATCATTTATTTTCACTGACAGCCTGCTTAGAGCCGTACGCAACGGAGACGGCGATGAGGGAGTGTCACGGGAAGCGGCGGTGTGTGTTGTCAGCAGATAGCAAGATGTTCGGGAAACCTTGCAGGATCGGCAGTCGGACTTACCTAAAGGTTGTTTATACTTGTGGTAAGTACTAGAACATAATAATAAAATAAAGTTAGTTGTTAAAATATTGGACACCGTTAAATGCCTACATATAGCTGAAGGAAATACAATATCAATTTACCTGGTAGAACCGGTAGTTATAAAGTAAATAAATTATATTTTGTCGACTACAAAATTAGCAAACATATACATGGTTTATTCAGTAATGAGTTTAATTACAGAAAACAGATATCAGTGATATTTGAGATGTTGGAAATTTTACAATAAAACGCACCTGTATTATAAGTTTTTAAAAAACAAATTAATTTGGAAGAAGGACCATTGTAAGCCATTTTCTCATTAAAAAAACGATGTTTTAATAATTTTGCTGCAAGGCTTCCGCCTTTTTTATATAAAACGATGGAGCTTAACGGTATATATTTGCGCGATATGATCAATTACGATTTTATATTTAGTTTTCCGAAGAATTTAATTCACAAACAGTAATTATGAGTCTTAGGAAACTCGGCTTCATCTCCTGCGACAATTGTTAGGTGGTCTACAGAATATAAAAGGAATAAATTTAACTTAAAGATGACCATAGATGCAGAACCCCATTTACAGCTGTATCAGCAGAAAATGTGTGGACTACCGCTGGGTTTATTATACTGTTTATGTGAAAAGACCCACGAAACATTTATAAGAATATCGAGAAAATCCTAAGCATTCATTCAGGTACATCAAAATCTTTGAAAAAGGAAACTTTGTCATCCTTGGATTACTTGTTTGCTCTTCGAAGGTAAAAAACAGACTCATGTGAAGTAGTGCTGCGATATGTGTCTACGTTTTGAAAACGGGTCATCAAGACATGTTTCAGAAATCAGAAAATACAAAGTAAACAGTATGGGTCTTCTCAAAAGGACAATTGCCAACGAAATTCCAAAAATATGGTGGTTATATTTTTAGCAGTGCAGACATCTGTCGACGTCATGTTGGAAAATTGTAAGTCAGCAATCTTGGTATAACTTTTAAAACTGAACGGGAGACAACATTACGATCATTGGAACAAAGGCGTTAATTGAAGAATCTGGTAATGAAACCCTAACTCATCTACCTTAGATTCAGCCTTTGACTTAGCTCCCTGTTAATTAAAAAATTTTAATTAATTGTTAATTAAAAAATAAAAGGAATTAATTTTCGAACGTCAAAAAAACCGTAGCTGTAACGAAATTACGGACCAGTTGGATAAATACTGGCAAACGTGTTTTCAACTTTGGTGTAATTATAAAACTGGATATTCGTAAATATAAAAGTAAAAAAAAGTTATAAAACTGCATTAAAAATGGGAACTTCAAAAAATAAACTCAAGTCAGAAGGAAGCCATGAAACAGCACCGGTAACTTAACCCTTAAAAAAATGAACTTTACAGCATAGTTCACTGACCGAGTGGAACTGGGTCTGAGTGTTATATTGAACGAGACAATTATGCTTCCTAACGACGAAAAATATGGCGCAGCTTAAAAATAAAATATATCTGTATTTTTTTTTTAACTTAATGATCTATCCACAATCCGTTATTAAATTAACGAGTTTGTAGACAAGGATAAGCAGAAAGTGGATTTTCCCATTATTGCAAGGGTTTGCATAACAATGACCGACCGTCAATCACTCTTTAAGAACCCTTGTGTTGGCTTGTTCTACCGCTATGAAAACCATTAACCCAAAGTTATATGAGACTCTAAAAGCTTAAGTAGAAAAGAAAAATGTATTGAAAACCTTTTTTACGTTATATTTTAACCTAGTCTTAAAATCCAATTAGCTTTATATTTTGCGAAAATCTAATCATAATCCATATATATATTAGATTGCAGAACGATTACTAGTTTCGTGAAATAAAACCTTCTCGATGGACTTGGATACGGCTTAATCCGCGGTGTAGCAATTTTATTAAGAGAATCACTTTAGATGTATATATTGCACATGATGTTGAACACATTTTTGAAACAGGTGAATAAAATTTGTACATGCAATTATGACGATTAATGTTTTTATGAATCAGTGATAGACTAGTAATTTGAGTGAAGAATAAGAAATGATTCGCTCGCTCGTTCAAGGACTTGAGTTCGATGATTGTACTCAAGTAAAATTATTGAAGTGAGGTAGGTACTCGTATCATCGTATCACACATGTGACATTTGTGTTTTTTTATTCTCCATTAAATTCAATTCGTTTAATTACTTTTATAATAACTGTACATAAACTAACATTAATTTTATCAGCTTTTAATCCTTCTGTGGAGTGTGGTGTGAATAAATGTACTCAGTTGTGGACTGATTACAAATTTATTATATAGGTGCGTGTGTATCGGAGATGGAAAGTATTTAATACATAGTTACAAACAAAACATACGAGAGTTCCTAGCAGACAGATACTAGCTAGACTCTGGCTCGGTTCATAAGTCAACACATGCCTGTCCCTGAGATAGGCTCATCTGTAACAGAAGTTGTCAAGTGTTGAGTCATAGCGACGGTGCTGCCATTATTCGGGCCACGTGGCTCATTCCATTGGCGCTGGTGTTTCATTGGCTTCAAAACATTAACAGCCTGTTGCCCCTGCAACGGTGCTTTATCATAATTAACGTAGCCCGGAGTATCCTGGTGCTTCATTTTAAATGTTTCACAGATTCCACAATGTCAGTAATTGTATTGTTAACGCAAATCCGAAATCGAAATTAGACGGTCGATTGATATAAGTTGTCAGGCTTGGAGCTTTTTGTTATAGATCCGAAAACGAGGTCAGTTTTATATGGAGTACGGAATCAGCTAAAATACAATACATACAGGTCACGATAATAGTCGTGTATTGTACGAATGTCTACGGATTGAAATAAGTGCAGTCTCACAAACAATAATATGTAATAGCCTTTAAATGTCTTTAAGTTTTATTTCCATGCTTCGTAAATTCTTTTACGTTTTGTTAAGCATCTTTTTATTACTTCGTCAGCTTTTGTACGTGCAGATAGTAGTCCACGTAACCACAGCACAGTATATAAAAAAATATTTTACCATGGACATAACCTATATATATAGTGTATATGTATAATAACGAATTGCTCAGCCCATACAAAGTCGAGACGGGCCGTTAGCTTATAACACAACGGTAAAGGTACAGTAAAGCTAAAATTTATAAATAATAATACATGATGTATAATTAAACATTTCATTATTGTTTACATTTTTAAAATATGTACTTTATAGCACTCACGTACTAATGTACACACGTACTCACCTAAGTATACACATAAAAAAAACTAGCTTAGTAGATGGCAGCCTTAAATATTTCCCTCATCTCCTTTTGTTATTTCCCTCATTTATTATTATTATTAAAAAAAATATGCATCATTATTTATTTTGCTTATCCTACTCTTACAAACCATACCCATTACCCAAAGTTCTAGCAAAGATTTTAGTGATTTGCCTCGGATTGGTTGCCACATAGGCAAACGGGTTTGCACAGAATATCAGTCCTGTGGCTCACTGCCATGATAATTGCTGAGTGCGACCCTTTTATTTAGTGCTCCCTGTAATATGTTAATTGTAAAATGTACTGCTATAAAAAGAGATTGTTTTAAATATTTTCTTTTGCATGTCTTTAATTGGCTTACATTCTACCGTTTATTTTCTTATTAGTAAAACGTAAATGCGTTGCAAAATATATTTAATTGTGTGACTAATTTCTTCCTATCCAAAACTATTATTTTTTACTACCCCTAAATTACACTATTTAAATATATACTACTATGTAAGTCTGTAGAGATTTTAGTGTATGTCATGAGATAACTCAAAAACGACTTGCCCGATATAATAAAACTTGGTATGTAGTGAAAACATTTGATTGCTCAGATATAAAATCTGCTATATAAAATCTATCTTTATAAACCTGTAATGTCGCTCTGTCTATACTGTCATAATATGTTTTTTGTCAAATTTCATTATAAATATTCGTTGTATGACACATTGACATAAATTTAACCATTTTGAACATTTTGATCCATCTGTCTGTGTGTAAAGAAACTTTAATGAAAATAGGTTTGATGTCAGGACACTTGATAACGCAGATACATAACAAATATCAATACAAATATCAAAGACAAAAAATAATACATTTTTAATAACCACGTATTTATAACAATCCGACCCGAACGAAGTCGGACGGGGCCGCTAGTACCAAATAGAAATATAAGCGGTAGCAGGTAAACGATATTTTTTAAGATAAAATAACCTTAATATATTTCATTTCTGTTTTATTACGACAAATCCGACGCAATCTATTTATAACGTTTTTTGTTTTGGTATAAGTCGGCAACCTTGTACAATTTTTCATTTCGTTTCCTATAAGAAAAATTTGTGGTCGATCAGTCAAAACTTTGCCAAAGTTCCTTTCTGTTTTTGTATTATTTTTTCATCGTATCCACATTTCATTGGTAATTTTTTGTTTGAAGCTCGACTTCTAAGTATAAACTGTATTCAACGTTTTGAAATGTACATACTGATCAGATATTTTCGTCGCAATACATTTTTTTGTGAACTTGATTTGTTTTTAGTATTGACGTGACGTTTGATGTTCAGTCATAATTTTAGTCATTTATTCTATTTGTAAGGTTCGAATGAAATTGTTTAGAATGAAATTTTGTATTAAATGGAAATGAATTCCTCTTTTTATGAATAATGTTATTCAATGTTTATGTGTATTATTTTGACTTTAATTGTATTCCTATGAAAAAATATGTTTATATACAACAATGTCTGTTTTATATATGATTAGATATTTTTCTTATAATATTCCATGAAAATTAAAGTAGAGTCCGTGCATTGCACAAACATAATGCTAAAACCTAAATAAAAATATTTTAAAAGCTTTGAATTTTGTGTATCAAGACTATTACATATTGATTACATTGCGTTAAGTCTACAGACAATTAATATATATAAAAATCTATTCCAGGTATATGAAAGATAAACACTTAAGAACGGATTTGGATTTTTTTGTTGTCTTCATAATTGGACTAGGTTATTATGAAATAACATTTTTGAAAATTCTATTGTAATTTTTTTTTTAATAATTTTCATCTCAGTTTGAGACCAATTTTCAATGAGACATAGAGTTATATTATAAACAAATTCAATTAAATTTCGATAAACATATTTCTCATTTTCTACATTAGTAAATTGTATCCGGGCGGAAACTCAGTCGGGTCACTGGTTAATTAAGATAATTATATCACTACAAAGTGACCCCAATAATTATCAGAAGACGAAAATACTGGCTGTAAGAAACAAGAGTAACACAATGAACCACAAGACGATATAAATGAAAATCACGTTTAACAAAACAAAGCAATGAATGAACCAAGCTGATCATAAAACGGGTCTGACAGATACGCCGAACAACGCCTCCTTTGTATTAATACGAAGGAGGATTCTCGTATTGTTCTACAGATGGTCGTTTCGGACGCACTCGGGTAGATGTTTATGGACGCGTTGCTGGTTAAATTGAGCATTATTCTGACACACTGTACAGTATATGTAGAAAACTTTATATCTAAAAGCTGCTAGTCGTCTGCTACGGTGAGTGTTATTGGTGTGTGAAATTTATTAACTAAAATGTTATAGATTAACACAATTTGCTGCAGTAATTGAAATGGGTACAAAAATAAATGCAAAATATGTTAAAGTAGCTCAGACCAATATGGTCATTCTATAGAAAATAATCTCGAATGTGAAAAGTTTTCCCGAGTTTTCCCATCGATTTAAGGCAAATTTTAGTGTCATCAATGTCATTATCACAACCCGCCGCTCGGTTAAATCTCTTCTCATAGTGAGAAAAATTTACGCCGCTGTTAGCCTCGCTGGCCACGTGTGGAACATTCTGGAAAATCCTCTTATTTTCCTTCACCATGATACTGTTTCACATAATTCGACGTTTTCTACACATTCGGAAAGTTTTCGATCTGTCACAGAAACCGTAAATCATTCCCGATCCTACTTAAGCAGGCTATGTATGCGTGTAGAGGCTGTTACTGGCTCCAGAATCAGAGATATAAAATAATGGAAGATCTTTCGGTACATTAGTGGCGAATAAATGATTTATTGATTAAGTTGACCTTTAGTTCACATTTAACGTTCTTTCTCGATAAAATTTCCTGACTTCGTCTTATGATTAGAAATATTACAAACCGTTTTTAATATATCATAGAATGACTTTTCTACAAACTGCTTTAGAAAATCTATTGCTTCTTTCAGTGGCAAAAATTTCAAAATGATTAAAGCAAAAGTAATTAGCAAACAAAACTAAAAACTAATTTTTATTATATGGTATAATTTTAAATGAATTTTATCTGTAGTAAGTAGTTTTTATCCTCAAAAAAATATAATTTGTTTAATAATTAGAGCTGAATTTATATATTTTTTAATTTATTGTTAATTTCTAGTAGCGCTTGTACACTTTTTATAACGATGAAGTTGTTAAAGGACTGTGTTTCAAACTACACTTAGCCAGTTTCACATATAATATTTCTGATGAATTTATCTACATTAAGTTATTATGCTGAAACTTTTTCATTCTCATTACTAGGAATACTTAATGCTAAATTATAGCATGAATAATTATCAATTTTAATATTACTACCGGAGTACTTTTCGTAACGATGAAACTGTTAACAGACTTTAAAATTTTAAAAAGTATTGTCAAAGTACTTTATTCACTATCCATGAGATATTTTAATATATATTTTCTGGTCTTTAACAATTTAATAAGTGGTTAAAACACTATCACTGAGGACATACATTTTTAATTCATAGCCTAATGAAAAAATCCTTTAAAAAAATCTTCAATAATATAAATGTCATAAGGAAAATGTTATAAAATGTTCCTTAAAATATATATCTTATTATGAAATATAAGCTGGGCCTTGTAAGTGTATTCTTGCTTAAATGTCCTTATCGATCATAATTTGAATCGCCGACCACGTTCAGTAGCTTAGAAGACTATAGTTTTTCCTTTAACTGGCATCTACTCTGATTACAAGGTGTATTCAAAATACATATTTTTTTCAGAGAGCATGAAATTTGCGAGAATAGTTATGATAGAGATTCCCAAGTACTTCAATGTCAGTATCGCACGGGGCACCGGCATTGAGTTTTGCATCTCTTATTTTTTACCATGGTCGTGTTAATTTTTTTGTAACCCTTACTCTCCTTCTCCTTATGTTCACCAAGGTGGATGAAATTTCCCAATTCGAACTTCTCCACCATGACAGAAGATTTAACTACGAGTATGATGTTGATTCATGGTTCACATTTCTCATTAAACGTGATTATGTTTTATGATAATTATACAATACTTTTGATTTTTTAAAACAGAAGCTTTCCGAGTTTAATTAAACAGAATATAACGTGACCCAAAAAAATAAACCTAGGCCTTCATCTTTGAAATAATTGTATATAACCAATTATAGTAAAAAAAAAATTGATTAAAAGTTTCTTATTTATGAAAATCAGTTTCGTTCTTCGAGAGGAAAAATTACTACCAACGCGGCATCGAGCTTACGATTGGAATAACCTTGGTAAACGACAGGTCTTCCATTCACAGGGTATTAGAATTTTATACCTAACCGTGTAGCAATTAACGGCCCGCCCCGACTTCATTCCGGATCAACTATTAAGTATATTATATACTTGCAAATGCTTTCGCTTCGCTTCGGAAAAACTACCTTAAGTTCGTTCTGTGAATTAGAAATACATATATTAATTCATAACTTTCTTAGTTATGGACGGATTCCAATGAAACAATTTTAAATATGAAGTGACGCATACTGCAATACATTAGAATATAAAATATGAAAACCAGAACGAAATCGGTTAAGGCGGTTCTGAGATTAGCGGAAACAAACGCACACACAAACAGACAAAAATTTTTGTAAATATTGTTTTAGGTTCTATTGCGTTAAAAAAGGCCCGTCATTATGTTTTTTCTCATATATCGTTCATGTACAGAAATCTATCAATTAGAATTTTATTATTAGTATAGCTAGATATAAATGTTACATAGCCTACGTCTATCTGGAATAATGTACCTTTAAGTGTTTTTTTTTTTTTTCAAATAAGTGTTGTGGTGATGTCCGGATACATCACTTTCCGCATATAGACCGATTTACAACATTCGCTCTCTCTCTAAAATATAATAGTATAAATAGTATAGATTATATTAGTAATATATATTTACATAAATGATTTAATGCATTACAACAATACCACCTGGTGGTAAGTAGTGAAGATGTCTAAGATGTTGAACGCACTTACTTATAAAGGCCTTTTAACTGTCCTCTTGAATACTCCTAGATCACAAGTAAGTGGAACACCAAATACTAATATGATATAACGTGATATAATAGTATTTATTAATAATAATAATAATAGTAATTAAAATAACTTGTACAGACCAGAACAACGGTAAGACCAAAAGTGAATCGGGAGATTACGTGTCAACTCCTTCTCCCGCTCCGCAATTTCCTTCTGTGATATCACGTTTTCGCAGAGAAAACTCCCGCTCTGCACGACCCCTCGCTTCCGATAGTAGCTTTCACCAGACCTACTAGCAAGAGGTTGTCTCCCACAACCGCAATGAGTTCACGACGCTCGCTGGCCCATGCTGGTTTATTCTCAAAAGTGTGTGTCACGGCGCAAGTTTTCTCAACGCAGCTGCTGTGGTGACATATTAATAATATTGTATCGTCATCTGACCTACACAGATCTTTGATTTCATGATAATACAAAAACGAGAAGAAGGGGAAATTCAGCTTCTTACTTTTTATAATAACATAGTTTGTTCACATTTATGTTTTAAGGCACCTTTGTTAGTTATGAAACTTAATATAACGAATGATATGAATTAATAATAATATAATTCAATAAGCCTTACACAGATAAAGTTCATATACAGTATAAAGCTTGTAATAATCAATGTACTCATATTGAACGAGAGCGATTATCAATATATTTCCAGCAATTTAGTTGAATGCCTTCAATAAAGTTCGATTTGGATTTATTTGCTCACGGTAAATAGAGAAATACTAAGCATATTTATTTGTAGAAACTTCTGACTGGCCGGGATAAAAAGAACTCGCTTTTATGTGAATGAAAATACTCAAATAGCCTTTCTATTTTCTGTTTAAAATGCTAAAGCGTTTTTTTTATTATATTTTGTTACTACTAAAACATGTTATTTATTTTTTAGAAGATAACTTTGAAGTTGTTATTTCAAATGTATTTATTGTATTGTCATTATTTTCATCTATATAACTTTAACGTCGTTGTAAATGATGTGATAAACACGTTATTGTATTATCCATAAATATAATATCATTCCATAATTAAATCTGACGCAAAATGTATTCTAAAATACTTTTAATTACCAAACTAAAAATGCCCTTCTATTTTTTGTAGTTTGTAACGGATTCATGTTTATATGTGACGATTTGATAAGTTTAACGTAACAGTCCATAAATGTAATCCAGCCGCGCGTCAGTCTCAACTGAGTCGACGAAGTTCAGTTATAAATAACACAGCTGAGGCTTGAAGTGACAGTTTATGGGAAGAATTCTTGTTTAGTAAAAATTCTATTTTTCTCGGAGATTTCTTTGAAATTCTAGTTTCATATTCAAAATAATGTTTGTATATAGTTTTTATTTAATTTTTTTATTACTGCGATAACTATCTCCTCTACGGGTTATTGTTAAAAAATTTAAGTTATTGGAAAGGTTAAATGCAACAATTATTATGTAAGTAACGTTACAATTGGCGTACGATTAGAAAACAATAAGGCGATTTGGCGTTTCGTTTAGAACCTAATGAGAATGTTAGACGTTCCCAACAATCAAAATTTTCCAACAGTTCCCGACAAGCATTCAGAATTTGACGGATGTGCACAAAATTATTTTTTTAAAAAGATCGCATTGTATACGATTCGTATTTTTTTAATTAATTTCAATTTTAAATTGACTTCAATCTGTACTAACAGTATAAAGAGCATATTCGAATTTTGAGAGTTTGTGTATATGCGGAGGATAATCTCCGGAACCACGATACCTATTTGAGAAATTCTTTCACCATTTGAAATATACATTATTCCGGATGGGCATAGGTTGTATTATATCCTGCATATAAAATTGTTCAATCTGAACGTATTCGGTGCGGGCCGCTAGTTATTTATTAATATAAACCATCTCCTTATTGTTATTATCATTATTATTTATCTGAATTGAACAAGTTCTTCAACGTCATATTAACTGGAATGGAACATTGAATTATTTGGTAACAACAGAAGTTACGTAAATTTTCATTAAAATCATAACTTTTATCATAAGAATTAAATTGATGTTAAAACAGCAAAACTTTAATAGACTTTTATTAGATCAATTCCAAGGCATGGAATCTGATGTATAAATCGATTTGACCCAAAAATCGGGCATGTTTAATGCGTTCAATTTGAATAGTGACATAAAGATTAAAAAAATAGTAACGAGTACTCGTAGAATGAAAACTGATGGAATTACTTAATTTGCGTTCGATAATATTTTGTTAGCAAATTTTATAATTTATTTTTACAGGGCAACTGCGTTGATGGAAACTGTCTAAATAAAATCATGTAGCTTTACTCTTTAGAGTGAGTATAAACAAGAGTCAGTCACGTCCGCCCTCGAATTGAAGCTTATTTAGAAATAAAAACAACCAGTGGTTCTTCTGTAAAGGGCACTCAAAAGCCGAAACGCCCCAAAATTCTAAAATTAACATGCCTTTTTACGGCCAGCGTAATAAGGCATCAAGTAGTACACTTGAAGTTAAACTCAACATAAATATGAGTCTTATCTCTGGAGATTAAGTTGTATTTTTCTTTGCAGTGCCACGAACAGTTTTGAAGGAGAGATACGAGAGTGCACCAGAAGAGGATGAGGTCGCTCACGATGTGTCCGATCTTGAACACGAAGATGTCGGTAAGTGATTCTAAAAAATTTTAAAGTGCCCCTCGATAATGTATGTTTTAACTTTGCTGGATATATTCCTGATGGTTGTGATTAGTAAGTGATTTAATCTGTTAAAGGTACTTCAGGAATTGTGTCCTGAATTTCATGTTGATATTTTGACCCAGTTACGTTAATTCTTCTCACGATGAAAACATGACCTATATATTTGTCGAAACACCAGTTTAAAATATACTAATCATGGGTACCCGTTAGTTAAAACAGATTTGTAAGCTCTATTTATATTGGACGCCCCACAGGCAACGTTTTGGAATGTTCTAAAACTATCATTAACATTTTGAATATAAATAATTAAAAAAGTTAATTCTGACGTTAAAATTCAAACTCACAATAACGATATTGCTTATTATGTTAGGGCTTTAATTGTAATTTTTTAGTTTTACTCCTACATATTATTCTAAGGATTATAACTTTATGACGATAGCAAAACGATGGAAGATTTTCTTCTATAATCGAGTTACAGCCCTCGAGGGTCGAGTTTGACGCCCAATCTTATCTTACCCTATGTGGCGCAATTTCGGTTATCTTATATTTGGCCGCGACATAACACCAGATCGAAGTGAGGGAATTTATTGTAATATCATTAGTAATGCTGTGGAACTATTCCAGTGACACAATTTGTTCACTGTTGTAATATGCGAAGGTTATAGTAGACAACAATGTGGTCGAATTGGAATTATCTGTCGAGTGAAGGATATCGGTTTTTATTCCTGGCCGCTACAAACATGTCTTAGATAAATATTTATTGTTTGAGTTCAAACTTACTTC
>DWPT01003871.1:0-13853 GCA_018251895.1 Agathymus mariae mariae
GGTGTTCAAAATATTTTTGATATGTATTGGTCATTAGTTGGGATACAACGTATTACAGCCCCTAATTCTATTAATTTGTTAATTGCTGTTTGCATATCCTGGGCGTCAACGTAAAGTTAAAAATTGGTACGAGTTGTTGAGTTACTTGAGTACAGAAGGGAATTTTAAAATCGTGTTCTATCTATGATAACACCAATGTGTTTTTGGTTATATTAAATCAGCAACTAAAGAACAATCGGATTCTGCCTGCATGTAGTCGTACATGAATTATTTCTGTTGTGATGCACGTGTCTTCGGTGCGTACGAGCTCTTCGCATGCGCTTGAGTCAGTGACTGATATGACCGACGTGACGTCATTGGTGGTCGCCTCGGATCTCCTCGCCCTCCCCTGTTCAACGAGTAACGAGATGGTCCTGACCAGTTTTTCTGGTGGGCAGGATTCGTTACCGATATTTGAGCAATATTGCTAGCTTTCTGACTTGCCATTGTTTTCCTTATCTGAGACTCTTGTTTTTCAATATCCTTATTAGCCTCTATTTTTTCGGATAATAAGTTACCGGAAAGTGTATCATTACGTTCAGAATGTCGAATAACGTGAAGAAAGTTCTTTTCTAGATTTGGCGTAATTAATTTTATTGTCTTTAGGCAAACAGTAGTGCAAATAAGATAACAAGCGACAAACGTCGCTTAAATGTTTTAAGAAGAGTACTTTGTTTTCTGACTTGAGCAATGTATCCATTGCTTTGTTTATTGCCGTACCGTTAACCAATTGTTGTTGAAAACTAACCAATTTTTTGTCTCGACCTCTAACTACGTCTGACACGGCGGCAGAGACCTCTGCGTTTGGTTTAGGAGCTTGCAGTAATTTGCAGTTGGCGGGTATAAGATGTTCTTACATGAGCTTATCTTTAACCTTATTGGCTAATCCTTTCCTCAATAATTTCAGAAAACTCACTAGGCTTTCATTAACAGCTTCCCCGAAGTCGGGGGTATCAGATATAGAAGACCCCAACGCCGATAGTAGCACCGGGTCTAAACTGGCTTCTGGAGTTACTTCTACTATCGTAATAGCTGCATCCTAAACGAGGTCTGATATTTTCTGCTGGACAGGGGCCGTACTTCATGACTCTCTTCACATAGAGAAGTTCTGGTTCTTAAGGCTCGACATCGCTCGAAAGATCTACAAATAATGCGATAATTGAGCAGAGCAATAAGAAGGTAAGGATATAACGCCTTTATAGATACTTAGTGTGCATATCCACTTACGATTACACGAATTTACTACAAAAGTTGTCGAAAACCATGACCCATAATTCGTTCGCGGCCAACTAAACTATCGTAATTAACTCGCGTTCAATTACGACTTAATTATGAATGTTATTTTATTAACACATATTTTTTGGTAGGAACATGGTTGTCATAGAAATATGACGCATAAGAAGCTCGAAGCTAGTTATCGCAGTTGACTCGCAGTCAATCCCGATTTTGATTTGTTTAAAATTGTTATTCCCTTCTTAAAACACTTGTACACTTAATAAAATGTTCAAACTAACCTGCAATATGTTCGTCATCAGATCGATCTAATGGCGAGATGTCTTCTTATTCTTTTTATTCACTTTTTTTCCCAATTGTCTTATCTTGTGCTTATATTTATCCAATTTTTTTTGTGCACTACGTTTGACATTTTATGTTGGACGCGTGCGCTCGTTGACTCGCACGAAAAAGGAATGAGCAGTGTCTCAAAGACGGAAACGATGTAGGTGCCGTGGTGTGCATACATAAAAAAAAAGTATTGAATTCAACTAATCTTTAAATCGTGCGATTTTGCCTGTAGAATAAAGGGACTATTTTGTACATAAATAAAATTTTATCTGAAGAATGAAGCGACGAATATATAATAGAAATATCATATGCTAGAATTTGCCATTGTGAACGATTGATTTAGAATTTTCATTTCATTTTCATCGTGTTCTGAAATTACAGTTTTAATATGTTTTGGAAGATACAAGTTGTAAAATTTTTGTCATGTTTGTATTGTTTCCAAAATTTACTTCATTTTACATGTTTGATAAGTATCTTATCAATTTTAAACCAAAATGGTATCAATATTTTCGCTGCATTATTATCTTAAATGATTATGGGTTCTTCGTTTAAAACTTACATAGGTTATAAATATTTCAAACGACTCCTATGATGCGTTAGGGTCTCGGGTCTTCTTTCAATGTTTAAAAAATACCCTTTCCTCACTAATCAGATTCAGGTCGATCTCGGTCACCCGCACACTTGCTCACGTAACTATGTACGTACTATAGATAGTAAGGTCGAGCTGATTTACAATTCAACTCTCTCACGCTCTGTCTGCTAGAATATTGTCCCATGTAATTGATATGGTGCTAATTCCGCTATTCAATAAACATTGCGCGTTGAGTTCCGTCGTATGTTTATGTTCTAGTGTTTCAATTTATCTAACAATAAATTATTAACTGTTTCGTATTAGGACTGATAAGGTTAATTATATTTCACAGTACAAGGGGTATAATGGTCTTCTTGTATTCACAAGAGTTTCTGCATAAGTAACATAAATAGTATATGCTATTTATGTGATACTTAAGGATTATTTTGATATATCAAAGACTTATGAACTCACAGGCCTGAACGTCTGGAAATGAGCGGTCCCATTTAAATTGGATTAAGGTTAAAATAAAATATGGTTTAAGGTTAATATAAAAAATGTTAGATTTCCTAGTGTCAACATGGGATTTTTTTGGACCCAAACTTCTGGGAATGTCAAAGTTTGATCACGATCGGTTTATTATGATGGGATCACAGCTAATCTCATAAATAATTTCAAGAAAAACTACTTTCGATAAAACAACCTTCAATACCACATGCTACTCAATCACCATCATCGCAAAACTGTTTCATCACAAAGAGGGTGCGTGTTTGAGAATATTACAGATAAATGTAATTCATTATCCTTCATTAACTTATCAATCAATATACCCTATGCATGGATTAATTAGATAATCTATTGTTATTTAATCAGCGTTATAATTTTCTTGACGCACATTTATAGTTTGTAAGATTGCATTGGCCGAAAAACCACAAAAGGAAGTTCAACTTACAAAAATAAGCTTTTTGATGTAGGCTGTGGTTGTCATTACTTGTCATTTCGTCGTCATTTACGATGTAGGTTAAAGTTAACCTATTCTCGATATGATCTCGCACTCACCCAACAATGTAAAATTTGATATTCGACAAGAGAAAATTAATAAAACCTTATTTGTTGATAATGAAAAAAATAATTGGCTCTGTTACCAGTTTATTATTTAGTGGGAAACCAGAACGGATTAAATGCTCAAATGAGGTAACGAACGAGATCGTCACAGCATGTTACAGCACAGCAGTAGTGAATGCGCGCAACAACGAGTAACTCGACATTTCCAGGGTTTTAATTGGTTGAAACGTCGCGTGCTTGGTCAGAAATCATGTCGGCGACAGCGGGTAAATACGTTTAGATCGTTTTGGGTTTATTCATGAATTTTCTTTATGTATAAAATTTATTTCAACGTTTGTATGTCTGATGTCACATCTCCTAACTGCATGCATACCATATAAGTACCAAGAGGAGGAACCGTTCGCAGGGAAGCTTGGCTAGTACTCAAGGATGGATTGAGCTCCTCACCCTCAAAAAAACAATTTGTATTACTGGTTGGAATTTTATAAAAGTAACTAGATAATTGTCTTTGTTTTATTTTATGGTCATTGATTTTATTTGATTGTAAATGATATAGGTACAAGTGCAGAAAATAACTATGACCTATGGCATCAGCACCGACAAAAGCAACTTTGTGATCAACGGTCAAAAAAAAATTTGAGAACCATTGGTTTAGACGAATAATGATCCCCGTTGAATACTAATCGACCAAAATAGCGATTGGGCGTTTGTTCTGACTGGCTTGTGCCGCGGCGAATTTTAAACTTCTTGTTGGCTTGTTTAGCTTTCCCGGGGCCAAAGTTACAAAGTTGGCCTCCAGGGATTATATTTGCATAATTTGGTTACGGTACATTACAGATTGCCAGACTAATACCGTAAGTTGCTTCTGAGCCATACTTGCTTTTTTTTTGATTTTTTTTTTTGGGGTAAGAATCCACCACATCGATCCTCGACTTAAAAACAACCTGCTATGCTCATCATGCTCGCTGCTAAACAATGGGCATACGATAGTCGTGCATGGTTAAGATTTCATTGTCTGCCTATCTTGTTGCATGCGTACAACTGTCATACTATTGTTTGATAGCCACAGGCGAGATGGCTACGTACAGGAAACATATGAGAAGCTGAGGCGTCAGTGCAGGCCAGAACCGAACGCGCGTGACAGAAAAAGAGTCCTTCGAGAATCAAGGGCGAAGGTGTAATTTTGAAGAAGCAGCGAATAAACGGATTATCTGGCGACGCTGCAACGCTTTGACGGTGACCAGATGCAAAAAGGAGTTCATAGTGAATTGAAATTTTGTCGGTAGTATCTATGAAAAATTAAGAATGTTTAATGTTACGTTGTATCCAGAAGATGGCCTCAATGAATTCGAATAGTTCCTTATATCTACTTATGTGAGAGAGGATTGGGGCAATGACACGCAATTTGGAAACGGCGAAGCGCTTCATTACCTCTTCCCCAACTACAAAATTACTTCTACATCTTAGAACTATGTTTCAATGATACCTCATTCCCTAATAGTCTACAGCGAACATAACTACTCCTATGTGTCATTCCTCATATTATTTCCGTCATTTACAACGCTCTAATCATTTTCCAAGCACTCAGTGGTAACTCCTTCAACCGTTCCTATTTCTGGATACTTCCGTCATTACAATTAAAACTTGACAACTTAGATATATTCCTATTTTTTATACTCGAATCCCACCTGAGCACTGGTACTGGTACGAGTTAGTGGTTTAATTTGGATAGTAAAGCATACTGACTTACTAAAAACCAATTTACTCATTACTTGAAATCGTTATCATTGGCAAGAAACACCGAATAAAAGAGCGTTATGCGCACCGGTATACAAAAAACAAATATTATTTATTTGTACGCAAAATAATCATATACTGTGATTGAAAACTCTATACGATGGGTTATTTATGACGAAAAGATGGAAATCCCTCTTACGTCGGATCCTTTGATGATTTGACTCTTTGCAACTTTATTGCTACAAAGACTCAATACTTAACGATAATGACGTATGATACAGGATACGATAATTATATATATCAAGTAGGTAATGTTTTTAACGACTAAGTTGGTTAATATTATATTCATTGATGATTCTAATCTGATTTTATGTTTTGGATTATGAATGGTAATAAAATAATTTTAAATTTTAATAAACATAAATTTAACCTAATTCTGAAAGGCAAACATTAAGGGAACACTCGGAAATTTCGTAGACGGCTAGTTCAGAGAAAAGTGCCAAAAATACTGCCTGCATTTACACGCTAAATTGTTTTATAAATTTTACTTTTAACTAAATTCAATGTTATATTTATCAGTACAAACATTTCATATTTTAGTGTTCTGTAAATGAAGGAAAAATATCCATCACACAATTTTTTTTTTTCAATCCATGGAATATAATAAATTGTAAATTTGTTACGAATATTATAATTACTTGATCTTTACTTAAGACGTGTACAGTAAATTAATTCTAAATTAGCTTATTAATTTTCGAAGGCACATTTAACCTACTTACTTTCTTTCGCGATCAAGATTTAGGCTTGACTGGTTTTTTTTAGATAATTTGGCAACCGTGGCATTTTATATTATAAAAAAAAAATTGTAATATATTTAACATTATAGCAAGTTATTTAAATTCAAACATTACGTTATTTGTAGTTTATTGTCATGAAGCTTTACAGTTAGGAAACACTATTAAGCATTAAGAAAGCCTTAAGAATTTTTTTGAGGGCATCACAAATTACGAACAACCTGCCCCCACTTCATTTGGGTCTCACAATCAATTATTATACACATATACTTGTTATATAGCCCATGGCCATGCTGAATAATGAATCTTGCAAAAGATTTTTTTTTTGAACTGGTGCCGTGGTTTCGGAGTTTAATTTCCGCATACATACAAACACGACATTCGCACTCTCTTTATAATATAAAAGTAGATTAATTACTTCATGAACTTATTTATTTAAATCTCATTACAACTGATACTGACACAGTGGTATAAATGACGAACTTATACTAAAATAATACTCTACCTGTCGACATTTGGACCGAGCAGGTAACATATGGCAGCATTAAAAGGGATAATAATTGATACTATTGGCTTGAAGGGATTCTGCTCATTAAAAGCGTCTAGATCCCCACCAATCGAAATGCTTAACATAATAATCGGAATACTGCACTGACGTAATAGCCCATGTTTACTGGTGGCATACAGCAAGAAAGTTATATTAATAGCAGTCGCAATTCCATTAACACTTCTTCCAATGAGTTTTTAATCAAAAGCTCTCCGGAAATCCATGACGATTATACTTCATTTGAAACGTTGCTATATTGGCCGGTGGCGGTAAATGAAATGCACTTTTGTGGCCGCTTTTGACATGCATACGTAGTGGAATGATACGCTAATACGTCCTAAAAACGTCCATCCGTTGATAGATTTATTTTCGTGGCTCAATATTTCCTTTGTACTTTATAAACGGATTAAGTAAAAGCCGAACGAGTGTTTTATACAGTTTTTTTGGATTCTGTACATTACATAAAAAAGGGATTAGGATAAATCAGGTGTCTGTCAATCTGTCGTCTGTTACTTGTGGTTTTTTTCCGATCATCCGCCATATCTTTTGAATATCCTGAACAAAAAATGTTAAAATTTTGATGTGTTCTTGTGTTTGGTGACCTTATAATAAAACAGTTCTATTTTTTTTCTGACTGACTAGGCCCTTTTCAGTACAGAAGATAGAGACTTTTTCATGTCTCTCGATCTAGAGAAATTCTTAGAACTTCCTTGTACGACATGACGCCAAACTTCTCTGTTCATATAATTCCATCATGACTCATTTTTGGCTGGCTCTCCCTGCCTTCCTCTTTACAATTTACTTACTTACTACAATGATGATTTTTTTTTATATAAGCGTCATGTGTATATATCTTTCTTCTTAATTTAAAAAAGCAAATTTTTTGCTACAGCATTACATAAATTCTTATACATAGTTCACAGAAAAAACATCGTAAGTCATGTTTCGACATAAAACATTACCAGTACCATCTTTTTTAACGTATTTAGGTAGCATATTACTGGGTTAGTTAACGAGCGAATTTCCTGTTTACTTCGTGGCTAGAAACGCGTGATAACTCTGGGTATGTTAACATACCCTGGTTAGTTTATCAAAAGTAGGTTTTCACGTTCCTGCATATGGAAAGTGGGAGTTCTTTTTATTTCTATTTTTGGTATTTTTTGGAATAATTAGTGCAATTCAATAATTCGCTGATGGCTAATAATAAATTTCTAATTAAATTATATCATTATATTCACTAGGAATGCTAAAATAAATTTATTAGCAATAAGACCGCCGATTGATTTATTGTCTTCCATAGATAATGTATACAGTTGATGTGCAGTAAAAGGTATTTGTATTGTATTGTATATTTATGGTGGAATACAAGTCAGACATTTAATACCCGATGTTACAAAATATTACTTATGGAATCCCGCCACAAACAAACGCAGAATTATTGAAATAAAATATTAATGAAAAAAATATTTTATCAAATTTATCAGAAACGGTTTAAAATAATCTTAACGTAGGTGAATTTCAAGTTATTTCAATTTAAGCTTTCGACAAAGTTCCTTTCCACAGCGATCCTTTTAAACGCTTGTTTTTCAGTTTCATCTCAAATGCTGCAGCTTTTCAAACATCGCAAAGGCACTCGTGTACAGCAAAGTTAAAAAATGAACGAGCTGAATTGGATGACGTAATATTCTAGGTTTTTTTAGGAAATCCCTAGCAATTCATTGTTCACACTTAGGTATTCATATTCTGAATACTGTGCCTTTTATTTCCTGAAATTAATTAACTTTGCTGGCGCACTCAGACTCTATAGAAATATAGATAAGATAAATAGTAAAATTGACTCTTATTAATAGTCTCGATGGGTTGTTTAACAAGGTTGCGTAATACATATATTAGCTGCATATATCACTAACACTTATTTTTTGTCATTTGACATTATCATTACATTATCCGGAATGGACTTATGTTAAATGTCCAACATGAACGAAGTCGGGCCGAGCTGCTAGTAAATGATAGGATGACTCGGTGGAGATCGAGCTTTAGGTTATTTAAAGATGTGTCATTTTAATCAATAAATACTGTTGACAGGGTACGAATACAACCATATTATTAAAATTTCTAAAAACAAATTTTGAGTTAACCCTATACTAGTAATAAAGTTGTAACTGATCGGTTTCTGTACATGAACGGTATATGAGAAAAACATTATTAGGGACCTTTATTAACGCAATATAATCCAAAACAAATAGTTGTTAGAATTTTTGTCTATTTGTCTGCGTTTGTTCCCGCTAATCTCAGAAATGACTTAACCAATTTTGCTTTGGTTTTCACTAATGTATTGATGCAAGCGTCACTTAATCCTTTAATGTTTCATTGCATTCCGTCCATAAATAAAAAAGTTATAAATTAATACATGTATTTTTAATTCACAAAACGAGAAAATCCCACAAAATGCACATGCTATCTTTGAACGTAAGGTAATTTTTCCTTAATTTAATATACGATAATACTATATACGATATAATATATAAGATAATCGAGAAAATGTCTAAATAGAGTATGATATAAATTAACGAAACTTTGAAATGAATTACAATTGGAGTGTCCTTTGTGTAACAAATATGCTTTGTGTTAAATATCCTCTTTGTATTCAATCAAAGTTTGGTAAGTTAATATATGATTACAGTGCATGGCATGGATTGAATCCGTTAACATTCCAATTATTTGCTCTGCCGATCAAAGGCATTCGCTGTTAGCATTATTTGTGAAGTGGTTTGTGAAATTTGTTTAAATTTAGTTGTGTTTTCTTGAACAAATAATTTTATTTAAACCTTCCCTGATATCGATTCTGATATTGTAAGGAGAGAGTGAGAATTGAGCGAGTTTGTGTGTATGCGGCGGGGTAATCTCTCGAACCACGACATCTATGTGAAAAATTGTTTCATCATTTCAAAGCTATATTATTTCCGAAGGACTTAACCTATAATACATATAACATATAATGATATGATGATGTTAATTTAGATCCTAATTTTACAACCCATAATTAGAAAGTTGTTCAACACTACTTTGGTCGGGGCGGCACTCTAGTGTGTAGTACATAAAGAAAATTGCAACCTGACGTGTTTTACATGAACTCCAGGCCGACGACATAACTGTGGGAACCTGAAATTTCGGACATAGATTATTTTAATTGGGGCCTAAACAAGGGATGATGGCCTGAAACGTTGTAAAAACGTTTAAATGACAATTAAAATTTGGATTCTGTGCACGTAATAACATAAAACTGTTATAGGTTGCAAAATGTATATAACAAAAAGGTTTAATTATTTAGTTAAACTAACTCTGAGAAATTGTAGTCGTAGTTATCGGCAAAAATGGAACTACAAAAATTCATAATAATTTTCTTTAAACTAATTGAGGGATTTTTAGAAATAACCCAAAAACTTTTGGGTTAAAAAGTGATAAGTTTAATTGTGAGCTTGCGTGGGCTGTAATTTTCCTTCTCACAAAACCAAACTTATAGGGCAAAAGAAATTTGTTTAAATTTGAAATATTTAATATAATTAAAATGCAATTAATAATTGATTTCACTACAAGTAGTGAAAGAAGAGAAAGATTTCTTAATATTTATAGAATTAAAAGTTTTATTATAGTTTCATAAATAGTTTGATTATTTTTGTTGAATGTTAGTATTTATCAACACCTAGCTCCAGCAGTGTTATAACGAGCTGAAGTCATGTGTTAAGGTGTCTTGCGGTGACAAGAGGGTCTGCGCACTCGGAATAGATATTGTTTTGTCGAGTTTCCAAGTTATTTATTAATCAATAACATTCCAGAATCTTTTAATTTTGTTTACAAATATTGTATTTCAATAGCCATGTTAATCGATTGAGGTTTCAAAGATACCTATTCATTTTTTGAATAATTTTCAATATGATTTAAAAACTTCGAGTTCGAGTTCGAGTCCGTGTTTATCTTTTTGCATATTGGTAAGAAAAATCTATTTCTACTTTTTTATTTAATTACTGTAGCTCAATCACTGAATTATTTCTAAGATTTTTTTGTAAAATTTATCTCCTTTAATGTGTTACGAAAATAATTTCTTACTGCACCGGAGATATATGGATATTCTTTGTTGGCTATATCATTACACTCCACTTTTGATGATAACATTTTTAACAACATAGTTTTTAATTGTAATTGTTCAGTAAATCAAATTACGCTTAGAAATTATATGTTAGCACTCAACCTTGTAAGTTATCCGTTTAACGATAAGACAATCGCAACGAAATTTTCATTGCATATAAAAACGATGTATTTAAATTTTAGACTTGAAGATCTTTAGGCGATCTGTTTTCAACAGTTTACGGGTTCTTGTTTTAATTACCCTAGTTGCCTCAATTGGCCAAATTCTAGCCGCCACAAGTGCAGTCTCCAAAGTCGAGATTTAATTTGGCAAAGCGCCTCTGGGGCTGTCCTGATTATTGTTAGTTAGATGTTCAGCTTACTGAACATTTGGGTTTGGACGCTGCCTGAATACATACTTAGATATTTTGACAATGACTTTAATACAAACTAGTAAACCGGCTTCAATACGTTTCTGTGAATATTATATGTTACTTATGTAAGCTGTACACTTATCCGAAACTATTATTAGTCATTTTATATGGCATTTTACGAATTCCATGTTTACCCAATTTAACATATTTATATATTTATTTATTGTATTGTATTTGTAACTATTTTTTTATCTTATTATTATTTACTATTTTATATACGTATATTTATTCATATTATATGTATATAATATTATGTATTGGTATTAATTGATATCAAAACAAATCTTAATTTACTGCCATTGGCTTTTTTTCTGACTTTCCATAGATTGACTGGAAGATAATGCTTTTAGCATTACCTCAGACTTTACTTAAATTATAGTATGGAGCAAATGGTGAAGCTTCGATGTTAGGCCAAAATCTTCACAAAATAACACTAATGGTAGATGAATCTCAATATTATTAATCAACTTAATTATCATTAGCTTTAATTGTCACTGACCGTCACTGTCAACTTTGGGTCTTCTTTGTTTAACATTCTCATATACCAAGATGACATAGTTTTCGACTAACATGAATCAAAAAAACGAAAATGGTTAGTACCCAATACAGTTAAAATTCGTTATTTTCGTCATGTATAATAAAATTACATTCAAGGAGACGCCTTTATAAGAGTTTCATTTGTATCTTTATTTAATGAAAATGAAAGTTAAAACGTGAATGGACAACGTGAAATCTCTGAAAAAATCTCGATGGTAGCAGAATTAAAAATTTTGAGCCATCTCGCAATAAGAACAAAAACCTTTAACAAACGCGTCGCTAGAAATGTTTTGAAAAATCAGAAATGTTTCACTGCAAACCGGACGGCGTGTGGTCCCATTTGAGGTTAGTTGGCGAGACTATCTGATAACTTTTATTATGCACGCGGAGTGTTAGAGGTTTGAAAGTAGATCTCCTGCACTGAAGTGAGTTCGAATGTTGCACGCACTTTTAATTTTTCAATTACGAGCGTGTTATAAATTTAGTATCACTTGCTTCGGGAAAGGAAAATATTGTGAGGAAACCTGCATACCTATTTCCCAATTTTCGTGTAAAGGTTGTGAAGTCAGCCAACGCGCACTTGGCCAGCGCGGCAGATTATATTATGGCCTTAACGCCTAACCCCTCACATTGTGAACGGAAATCAAAGACCAGGATGTGTGTGTGTGTGTGAGCATTACATGTGTTATATTGTTAACACACACTGACCGTTCTTGTAGTATTTTATCGTTATTTCAATATTTGGATATTTGTTAACTTAAATGCAATAATCTATATTAATTCATATCTGCACATTTTTAGTTTTTAAGGCGAATACAATTTTAACTCGAAACAATTGCTACATAAATATTATGTTATTTATTATAGATATTTTTCGTTTAGGTACATGGCATTCAATCTTCGACATATATTGTTATACTGAAAAACTACCTTAAGCATCTGCATTTTTCCGGGTTTATCTCGGTCTGTGAATTAGAAATACATATATTAATTCGTAACTTTTTTTATTTATGGACGGATTGCAATGAAACAAACTTTAAGTATTAAATGACGCTTACTGCAATACATTAGTGAAAACCAGGACGAAATCGGTCAAGCTGTTTCTGAGATTAGCGGGAACCAAGGCACAGACAAAAATAAATAAAGGCCCCTAATAATGTTTTTTCTCATATATCGTTCATGTACAGAATGCGATCAGTTAAAATTACTAATGTTCATAATCCCCTATCTCAAAAATTTCAAATCCAAAATCTTATTTTGAAATTTTTCCGGAAGTGGTCACCATCGCCCATGGACATCATCAAGACCAGAGTTATCACTGATGCGTTGTCGGGCAGAAAATGAGAAGAAGGTAAGAAAGAAAGTACTGGTGTCTTTTGGCGGCTGACTCAACGAAGTAGGGTTAGCCAGGCAGGCGTCACGGAAAGATAATACCTAATACCAGTAATAATACTATTGATTTAATAATGATACTGATAATATAATCCTTACATAAAGCTAGTACCACACCACCTTGTTCTACCTCTAACGCATATGAATCCAATAAACACTTTGAGAATTTTAGACTTGATGTCAAAGTATCTTTATCGTTACACTAGAAGAATCCGCAACAACTTGAGAATATTCCACTTTACCCAATTTTCTTCGTTTCTTTTTCTTTCACCAAAGCGCCTGCTGGGAACGAGTACTTTACAGACGAAACTAAAAAAGGAGTTTATTATCAAATTTATATCAAATAGTCGAGGTAAATTTTTGCGGGTTTTATTTGACTTCACATAACAAATTTAATGAAATTGTTAGTTGTGCCTTGTAAGGCTTATCGACTTATGATTGACCAATACACGTATAAAAATTTCACTAATACATCTTGAAATTTATTTTTATTTTATAAATGAAAATTGATTTTGTTTTCTATTTTGCAAATAATTTCTTAAATGTTTCATGGGACTTTAATAATTGAAGTGGATTTTTTTAAATTTTTTATTTAACTTTTCTATAAACAAATTAAAATTGATGTAATATTAAAAAGAATCACGTGACTACAAACGCTCCACGATTGGTCGCCATGTTTGTGACGTCATAATGTTAAAAAAATCTTGACAGTAAAGTATCAAATATAAAAACAAATAAAAATATCCGAAATTTATAATTTTATATATTAGCTACTTTTGTTTGGTTGTGTTTTCGGTATTAGAATTTAAAAAAAACATTTTTAATTTGATATAACTTTTTAATTAAAGCAAAAAAAAACTACATGTACATGATATTTCCATTTATAACAAAACATTATTTTTTTTTCAAAAACGCAATTATTTGACATGAACGCGATTTATGATACCAGTAGACCCCAACGAAACCCACGCGTTTTGTATGGGTCAGTAATAAGTCCACGCCGGTTGTTTATACCACAATTAGAAAGAGAAAAAAAAAAAAAAAAATAT
>DWPT01003872.1:0-13850 GCA_018251895.1 Agathymus mariae mariae
CCACCTTCGCTCATGGATATCAGCAAGACCAAAGGTATCACTGATGCGTTGTCGGCCAGGAAATGAGAAGAAGGTAAGAAAGAAATGAGAAGAAGGTAAGGTCTCATTGTGGATTAAAGAGATAAACAAATGTAAATATTCTCTCAGGAACACCATCCGCCCTGAAATCTATACCTTCACTTGTTTGTGACGCAACGTGCTGAACAACGGACCAGGGCATGGAACCCAGTTCAACCTGTTGGGTATCACTAGATTCTAAACCATCCAGCTATATCCCAATGAGAATCATGCATGGTGGTAAAGTTCAGCCGTCTGCCCACACACTTACTACACTTTTAATAGAATGGATCGTGAAATGTTTTTACATTGTTTGGTTTTGCAGTATTGTAGTTAAAAGTATGCGGGACCCTTACTGATTTATCTATACTTATTTTTTTATGGCCCTGGGGTATTGCCGAGACCAAACTAAGCTGCGGGAAGTGCACGGCTCTCTCATCTGTACGACTATATGACCGGGGCTCGTAAGGCTCTAGAATCGGAGAGCAAAGACCTAAGCCCATGAGGTCCTCCGTTGTGGACTGTATAAAGGGCCAACGAGCTTGTTTAAAGACAAGTTAACGAGTTAGGTGGGGAGGAAACGATATGTACACGTACCTGATTCTGACTGAGGAATCCCGCAAGCAAACTTCCTCTTGCTGACGGCCCACGCTGATGTTGATACTCCAACAGCACTTCTGCCACCGTTCACCAGTCTTTTTCCTACCCTAAGCTACGCTAAATTATAATTATTAAGTAATTTTATTTCTTATTCTTGTGAAATACAAACCTACAAAAAGGAATCAAAAGAATTTTAATTCGAACTTTTTTGTTTGAACTTGCTCGTTATAGCTAACCCGATAAGCGATAGATCATGAATGGAAATGTGTGAAAGAAACAACATCGATTGATTATACATAAATAATACATAACCAGTTAGTAAGTTAACGTACAATACAAATTTAAGGTGGCATATTAGGAGAACGACAAACGCGACAACGTGACGCGTTATGACACGCTATGTACTCGTATATCAAAGAGTACCTATAACTGACATCGTGTACAATATCGTCGAGGTCAATTTGCGATGCATCACGACACGTTTTAAACTCCGATTTATTAGGACCAAGTACGTAAAGTAAAATTCGTCTTGCAATAATGCAGTCGATTTGCATTTAGTAAGAGATAAACCGAGTTCACGTCAGTCAGGTAGGAAAATTAGTGCTTAAAGTATTCCGTTATGACAAGACGCATCTCGTCCCGTTGCAATTTGTCCCTTCCCGTCCAGTATAACTTCAGTTAAGCTGCAACCTAGCTTCCCGAAAAGGATTTTTTTCTTTTATAGTAGCCATATACAGGCCGCTTGATGGCACAATATGGGGAAGTCATCTTTATTAGACAAGACGTAAGGTGAAAGTTTGTCAGTAATGAAATAAATATTGTAAAGTATTCAACAAAGGATATGTACACGACTTCCCCGTTCGATTTGTACAAAGCTATTTCGAAATGTCTATAAATTCTGATCGTACAAAGCCCTCGTAAACATTCTTTTAACGTATATTTTTTAAATGGAACCCAACCCGAATCAAATCGGGAGGTCATATTTAAGGTGCGGCGAAGTCCAGGGGTAAAGTTAATTTATTTTTGTTTAAACCCACCCGGATATATCGGTAAGGTAGGTATTATTTTTTCAAAGAGAATTTATGAATAATATTTTTATTTTAAAGATTTTTAATTATAGGAAGATGAAAATTATTTAATTTTAAAGCAGATTTTAAGCTATTTTTTCTGACGGGCTCCTCGTTAGCAGTAACCCTGAGTTGCAAATATGTATAGATGACGGTGACCAATTCCCGTTACGAGCCCAAGCCTTTAAGTTTTTTTTATATGTTAAAAATACATGTTATTTATAGAAATACCGCACAAATACCCCTGCTTGGATCTATTTAAGTATTCAAATGAGTTAAGTAAAAGCGAATGCGGTCAAAAGTTTTGATGGATGACCGCGGTAGACAGAGCTCTCGTAGCTACGAATTGTATCAGTCATGAGTAATGGAAAAAAATAATAATGTCTGGTAAAGTCAGCAGTTGCATGGGTGACTGATATTCGTGTATTTCATGAAAATGTCAAATTTTTAAGGAGTCTATACCAGTTTGTAATTTTCGAATTTATTAGAAATTAAAGTTCAATTGTTAGAGCCAATAGCGTGTGACGCTCACATTTTTCGCGTCGCAGGTGTACCAGATAAGTTGGCTCGCTACTTCTAGTTTAGTGTAACCATATTATATCTGGATTTTATGGGATATGTAAATATATTTAATGAGTAGATTATCTACACCTGCAAATAATTTTTTACTAACATACCGTTGTGGTCGTGAATCGAGTTATTTTGTTTGATAAATCACCAATAACCCGATGACAATGGTTCTAGATACTAAACCTTAAATAAATAATAACTGGACCCTAAACAATTCTTAATCTTCTTTGAATCAGTTGTTTTATAAAATTTTCATATTCATACATAAAACTCACGCGTAAATTATTTTATCTATAAACAAAATTTTACTCACGGTAAACGAATATGCGTGCAATATTTTTAAAATTATTGCGTCCGGATGAGACATTTTTATGTGCTTTGTGATAATTTTCCTCCTCATTACAAAATTATTTTTACTATCGTGATAATATTATCCTATAGTAGACTTTTGTGACCACTACAGCTGCACTCAAATGACCGCCACATCACAAAGTTACACCCGCAGATGAGACGTAACAATTTACATCAATATTATTAACTTAAATTTACTCAATATAGGGTCAGCGTAAATACCTTGCAGCATATTGATTTACAGTATATTTCTCATTGTGTATGTTACCAAAATATTTTATTTTTATTCTGGAAGACAAAAATATTTTAACATCATACATATTTATATATACAGTATGTGTACAATAACAGTTATCGGTAACGCAGCAATTTTTTCCAGACATCCTTAGATGATTAGCTGACGTCTTCCAAACCTCTCTCTCTCGATGATAACTTAAATTCCTTCAAGGGACATATCCCAACACAAGATGTTCTCTATTATCCCTATAAGAACCTATCAATCTCTTATTATTCTACTTTATCTGAGAAGGTCTAAAAAAAGTGACGACATTGCTGCTATACTAGAGTGTAAAATGCTTCCTTGAGCCCAAGCCATGTTCCCCTGCTCGTGATGCACCCTGCTGAAAACACATAAGACCTTTTGGTGAAGATTTCCGGGCTCTGTTTCATCCAATTTAATCCCAACGGTACTTGTATAGTACTAGGTATTTTTCTCGTGTAGCTAGTTACTAACTCCCTGAAATCGATCGTTAAATATTTTGTTTCGGTTGCACTATCGGAGATCCAGTTGTAATGCGGGTCCACCGCTATGTTTTCGGTCAGCAACGAGTCGTTGATGGCTTTGGGTTAGTGCTGACCTTGGTTGAAGGTGACCATCCACCATTAGATGGTTCGTCTACTCGTTTGCGGACTAATTATAACAAAAAATATAAACACTGTGAATTCAAATAGTTCGAAGGAGTTCAATTAATCCGGTTGATAAGGTACAAATGAAATTGTTCAATATGTTTAAAAAATAACAACATTATAGCTCGCATACAAGCATTACAAAGGACGTCCTGAGTTTATGTATGGTTATAGTACACTGGAGACTATAAATCTAGTTTTCTACATACAAACCTTACAGTTTTATCCAATCTGTGTTATTTATGTCCTTGGGCTTATTTTATATTGTAACTATAAATTATATATAAAAGTTAAGTTTTGTTTATATGACAGAAATACCTATTTATTTTGATTAGTCATGACACGCCATGATTCCAGTTTTTGATTGAAACTGAATTGAAGATAATATATGTATAATCACATTATTCGCCAATACACAAAGTTCTGAATAATTAACTAAATATTAGAAATAATAATGAAATTAAACTAGTGACAAACTACTATTTAATACTACGTACTGTTAAAAATAATAATTTTTAAATTTCATGTGTTCTTTATAAAATAACTATTGCATAATAAGAAATTTCAATTTTTTTATGTGACCACATCACATTGGCCCTGGTCGACTTCCCAGAGTCAGCTTCACCACCCCACCACCAATCGAAACTGGAGCAGCATGATGACGTAACCTTTTAACCTCCTGTATAACACGACCTCCGTCATTTTCACCACATTATACTTAGGTTACTGCAGTGTACAAAAGTCCTGTATATGTATTGTGTTGTATATTTATAATTATATCCGTTGGTGGCGACGGGCAAAAGGTCTAGATCGATTTTTGATCGGGACAGACAAGTCTGTGATTTGTGTATAATCATATATCACTGTGCGGGAGTACGTAGCATCATTTTTATCAGTTCATAAATCGAGATGTTCATTAAATAAACAAAAAAGTTCAGATTTATGAGGCCATTAAACTGAAGGTAATATGTACTATTTTGGCGTCATAACCAGTCGAGTGTAATAGATAGGGCGACGTGTGTCGTTCATTATTTGCTCGATGTAACTTTGGGTGCTCGCTGCCTACTCGTACTGCCATAGTATATTCAATATCTTCGTTTAACTTTGTATTTGAATCGAATACTATGTATATCGCTTGAGATATGTAGAAGATCTATTTGGTTTTAAAAACCTTATTAAATATTATCTTGCTTTTTAAATAGGCTGTTTTCTTCGTCTTTTCTTTTTCATTGTCGTTTCTTTTTTTCATTGTTCTGTCGGTTATATTTTTGTCTGTAGAATACACACCCACACGGAAAAGTAAAAGAATTAGGGTGTAAGTGCCAAACACGCGCGAGAGGTATTAGGTTCATAATTTGACTGAGATCAATTACATATTGCGATTTTTTTTCTAACGTCGATAACACTGAAATAACTACAGATAAAATAAGGAGAGCAAATATGATGTGGGCACATTCGACGAAGAGGGTAGTCTGGATTAGAGGTTTACGTGTGATTAAAGGTTATAAAGTATTAAATTGTGTTAACTGGATAAATAAACGAGTGTATACGATAATGTGGATGGTATTTCATTATAGACTAGAGAGAAACGTTGGAGAGCGACACTACGATATAAGAGTTTAACACCAAGATGAGCTTCAAGTCAAAACACTCAAAAAGTCTTAGCCTTGAACCTTCAAAAACTATTGAGCCTCTACATGCCGGATTTTAGCGTTGATCTGATTTATGGTAGCTCTGACGACTGTATACTTTTAAAAAACGTTTAACATACAGTGGAAAGTAACAGTAAAGAAGCTACTAAATAATGGTTTTCAACGGATGTCTGTCTATAGCATAAGACATAACAATCGTAATAAGACATAACATTTTTGAAATCAAGCGTTTAGGGATGGACATTAAATTTGCAGCCGACATGTCGGTTTATACGGTAAAACATGCACCATAAGCGTACTTACAATATAAAGTCTTAACGGAACGTAATAGGTTTCAATTTGGTTTAACTTAAACAGTTTTGTGTTGTGAGGATAAAACAAAGGTAAAATATATGGAGTTTACGAATGACCTACTGCAGTCAATGTACGTTGTACGTACGGTTGGAAAGTACATCACAGGGGATAATTATTACATTTAATTTGTTTCCAATGTAATTTCTATAGTAATATCGTCAAAAATTAGTTAATATAACAAGATAAAAGTTGTATTAAACGAACATGCATGTAGTTGCAATATGTTGTTGTATAGTAGATTTTGGTAGCAGCTTTGTTTGGAAGAATTTTGTAATCTCGGTATAGAGTGGCCCTATTGTAAGAGAGGACTGTAACCAACTGCTTCGAGACCGAAGTAAGCCATTGAACTCGTTAAATACAGAGTTCAATTTACTATTATTTCACGGTACTGCGTTGTTTTATTGGCTGATTTTCTCCTTTTGTCCTGCGTGCTTGATGGCTTTGAACTCAACTATTACCTGGTCCATTTTCGCTGTATGTTATAGTGGCAAAATTTTGATACGATTATTCCAGATATCGAAATTTAAATTATGTTTACAATATTCTTGTCATTGATTTATGACTCTTTCATGTAGAAACATGCTGATAATTATTGACAGATAACAAAAAAATCCAAAGGTTTTGCTCAACCCACAACCGCTTGTGCGCTATGCTACCGATATACATTTATATAGCATTTCCGGCAGTAGGCAGATACGCCGAAGTTTTGAACAGAATTATATTCGATAAATTTTGTCAGTTTGACATCAGATGTCAGTCTAGCGACAGAATCCTGCGGATCCAGTCGCAAAGCAAATTTTAATGTCTCGTCTTCAATGTTTAAATCCCAACAGATTTTCATGTGAAATAATAATGACCATTTTGAGTTAATGAGTAGCTTTCTGAAGCATGGACGTCAAGAAAAGTGTTAGCTATGAGACATCCCGTAGTATTTAATCAAAATAGAAAAATTGTGAGCAACTGTTATAGTTGAAATGTTCACGATAATATAAGTCTAAAGTCATACGTCCCGAGCACCTGGACAGACAAATTACTTTTAATTAAAATACCACAACGTTACAGATATAATTGTAAGTGTAGGTAAAAAACCCTGGTTCATTCTTATGTACAACAAAATTATTAACCTCAAAGGCCGTTGGAGTCTCATGGCTTTTTATTGCTGTCATTGAGGTAACTTCATTAATAAAACAAATGCGTTATTAAAATTGTTATTCAAAACCTAGTGCTTTTAATTTGCCGGGCGTATTTCGCAGAAGTATCACTAACTTAGCGCATGAAACAAAACGATTTCTATTTTGCCATTGTTCTAAGATTCCTTTGCACGGAAAACAATGACCGCCATCTTTTGAGCAAAAATTTAAAATTTGAATACAAAGCTCTGTTCTTTTGATATCATCGTATGATACCTAACAGATCCCATGTAAAATTTTGGTTTCTTCTTAAAATAACTCCCCTGACGCTACCGTGTAGCGTTGGAAAAAAGTCTCACAGCACACGACACCGTATATTTGTAGAACAAACCAACTCTTATTGTTTATTTCCGTGCCTGTATTACTAGCTTAACAAAGCAAGCTTGTGAAGGAAAAAGGCAGTCTTCTGTAAAATAAGAATTCAGTGCATCCGGGAATGAGTTGTTTTACTGTTACTGTTTTAATACTTCGTGTTTTATTAAAACCTTTCTAAGTAAGATTAAAAGTGTTCGTTACAATGCTCTGTATTGAAACTCTTAGTTAAGGAATGTTGTATTTTTAGGGTGGAAGAACGTGAGCGACTGCGATTATAAGCAACGCATTCCGCGATTATACCCAGAGTAATTAGGGAATTTTATGTTTTATATTGTTATAGTTATTGAATTATCATCATCATACCCGTAGTTGATGTAAAACCTAAATTCTTAATCAAATTCTCGTTAAAATTATTAAAAATTATGATAATAATGTAATAAGAGAGTTCACGGCAAACACGAATATATAGTGTCTGCTTGCGAAATTAATAGTTTTATTATTCATTATGATACCTTCGACGCCCTCCACGAGAACTTGAAGCTTACCAAAAACATTTGGAAGAATTCTGATAAATACCAACATTGTCGCGTTATATATTTAACATTAATTATACAAACAAACCATATAATAATTTGCTTCTGCAACCTGGTTAAACTTTAGTTGTTATTCACCCTTTACCCAGTTATAGGATTAAGTTAGTCTCAAAGAAAACAATGGGCTTTCAACGTTGTTTTGAACAGCAGGTGATTAAATCCAAGGAGCTTGTAACATTTAAACTCAATTAGACCTTGTCAGCTCAGCGTTACGACTTAATATGGCTCAAATGCAAAGTGCAGTCTCATGCATTTACCCTAAATCAGGCCAAGAACACCCAAGTTACATTTAGTTCTCAGTGTACGAATAATTTTAATTTTACAAAGGTTTCACAAAGATCTCGCAATGTTGAAAGCATAAGGTGGCCCAGGTATTTGTCGCTACTCATGTAGCTACTTCCTGTACTCGCGTCTACATCTTAGATTAGTGCTTCTTTAAAGTACAAGAAATTTTGCTGGCCTAGTAGACATTGATCTGCATTAATAATTACTAGGAAAGTAAAACTTCGCCCCGAAATAGGAAATTTTCTTTATGGAATAAGGACTTTGTAGAAAACTGCGCAATAGTTTTAGGTATTATGATATTCAGACAGTCAAACTGATAATTTTTTTATACACATATATGAATCAATAAATATATCAATACATTGATTCTTGCACATGCTATTGGATCCGACAAAATAATTACTATCTGACCATAACGTTAGGCAGTGCGTTTTGCGAACAGTGTTCATGGCAATGGCAGCGGTGGGAATCGAATTCACGCTTCCGTAGAGGCTGGCGCCTTAAACCAGCTGCTTAGACCGCTCGGTCACACCACTGTTGTAAGGTTCACTGATTTTATTTGTAATATTCCTAGTAAAATTATCATTAGTAGTATGTTAAACTCCGATTATCAATAACAGTGAACAGACCGGGTAGCATGGCTTGATACTAGTGACACTGCGTTTATATTGACGGCGTCAACAACCATTGGAGCTGATTTAAATTTTATTGAATTTCGTGGGAACGATTGACAGATGAAATATAATTTCCATTTACGGTTGGCATTTAAAAACAAAATTTATTGAATACATCACTCGTGAAATAATTCCACTAATTCGTGAAATGTAACCGCAGAATTAAACTGCCTATCGAATTTATAAAACAATTTTAAACAAAACAATAGAAATTTTTATGATGATTTCTCTTAACTAATAATTTACAGGGAATATTAAGGATTTATTTATGAGACTTTTTAAAAGTTTCTTTCTTCTTTCGTTCCTTTCTTTCTTGTTTTTGTTGAAGTCCATGAGCGACGGTAACCACTTACCATCCGGTGGCACGTTTGCACGTTTGTCGTCCATCAACATAAAAAAGACCACTTTTTAATCCTGAAATTAATTTGTGTTAAAATGAACATCCATATCTGTTATACTCGTACTGTCTAATGTACTTACGCAGTCGAAGCTCAGACATATAGAGATTTTGTATAAATTCTTATGGATGTATATAAGATATATATATAATATATATAGATAGGAGGAAAATATAAAAAACGTGCATCACCGGTAATCCTAGTTCGGAGATGTGAGCATATGAACGTAAATAATTAATTATTGACGATAAATCTTTACACATTGCAGGTTATCTTCGGTAGTACTAACAGAAATATTATGTTGAGTTCAATAAACATGAATGAAATAGTTGGCACATTACAACTAATAGCTATCGAGAAGAAACATTGCATCATATTTCAACAAAATCTCACAACTGAGACACCGTAAGGAGTTCGAACCCGTTACTCCGAATGTCTTCCGCTACATATGTTTCGATAAATTTAGCCCAAACGAACACGTCCGCTACAGAATCGGATACAATGCATTGCGGGGCCGAGACTCAGTGCCGGATATAAATTGCTCGCGGACGTAGCAATCGATGCAGGACGATTTATTGGTACACTGTCTTGTTTAGACTGCTCGGTGTGCTCTGCAGTGACTATTGACTATCTTGTTTTGTATCGAAATGCCACACTTTACGGGTACTACATAGTTTGTTTCAGGAACTCCAAATTGATTCATGCCAGCAATCCTACGAGAGTTGAAATTGCATTTAGAACGAACCATGCTGCGACAGTAAATTGATAAATGTGAATAAATCCTTAGATAATTTTTTTTTAGGTTTTTATAGAAATTTGTATCAAAAGACAGAGGGAGAGAAAATATTAATATCTAGATTTTAATTACATTATTTTCAATTTAATGCACTTAACGATTTTATAGTCTAAAAAATTCAATGACAAGAAAACTATTTTTAAAGAATTTCAAAAACCTTTGTGTAGCAAATTTTTAAATCAACTCTGACTAGGTTCGATTTAGAACGAAATTTGAAAGGGAAATTTCCAAACTCTGTATCCTTAATTACCAGACCCCTCTAAACAGTTCCATGGTAATTATGCCATACAATTTGCATAGCGACTCTCAGTTTGGTGATTATTAAATTTAGTCGCATATTTCTCATTCCCATCCTCTTTTGGTTGCTTCTTCGTGCAAGTAGCATTTAGTTATGCTGTTTATTATAGAAATGTATATAACAACAGTTGACAAAACAGTTAAAGTGTAGGTTGTGTGCAGCCGCTGCCTCTCTTCTACTCGAACGCATCGGCCGATGGAGTGGAAGAGAGACAGATGCGTAACAAGCCGAACGCTTAGACCGATCGTTCCTCTCCCTCGCTTGTTCCGCGCTCTCGCTTGCACGCTCAGCTCAGGCGGAACGTGACAATGACTCATGCTTTTTCGTGCGTGCAGCTGGCGTTCATCGATTTATAAGACGTTATCACGTCAAGAACTTTCCTTAACTATGGCGTACCAGATAAGAATGAACTTTGTATCAAATTGCGTATAAGAAAATTATGACTGCCGATCGTGCACACGTTGCCGATTGATGTTGAAGTACCGACGACACGTAGGTTTCTCCCATTGCCTGGCACGGTATCGTCGTGTCATCATTAGCCAATAATATCCATTTACGAAGTGATGAATGGTGAAATATTCCAATAGTGAAGGAGTTGGCATGAACGTGAATTTATGAGAAATTCTCTTTGCTCCATTCATATTTATGTTCATAATATTGTAACAATTATAAGCGAACGTCCGAGTTAATCATTTTCTGGTGCGGTCCGCATGGGTGACATGCTTCGGGGTATTCGAGCGGTCTAACAATTTTCCGCACTTCCTAAACACTAACTTGTTGAACCGGCGCAGCGTATTGGACGTGGCTGAGTATGCTCCTGTAATATAACCAATGTCGTACTGTTTAGTTAGTTACTATAGCCGGTAACTTAGGGTGTTAAGTTGAAGACTGTAATTTAGTAATAACTGTAATTTAGAGAACCGATGATCAGTTTAAGTGAAGGAAATAATGGATACTATAAATAAATAACATTTTTGCTATTACTACTCATCTGCAAGTTGATGCTGGTGTTCTTACTTGACTTACTCGTATTAGAAACTTAATTTCGTTTGGCGTTTTAAATAAAAGATTATTCTATTACTGTATTTTTAATCCACATGGTGAATGTTGTAAAGAAGCCTTTTCTTTATTTTACTAGTGCTACAAAAAAAAAACTTAAATAAGAAAATCTACAAAAAGGCACTAAAAAGCTACAAATAACTGTATTAGGGCGGCCTAGAATAGTGACCCCAACCCAATCCTATGCTGGCAGAGTAGTGACCCCAACCCAATCCCATGCTGGCAGAGTAGGGTGTCGTTAGGTATGACAGGATTATATTACCAATATTGTTATTAAATCATTAATATTACCACTGATGCTGTTACTTTCCATGAAGCCTGAATCGCTAGTTACCAACCTCCTGCTCAGTCGTTTGGGACTGTAGCGACTCTACATCTGTACAGTGCAACTCTATTTTTGGTACCATAGCATTTATAAATAACATGACTGTCGTTTATATATTTTTCTTATGCTTTTCAATATAATCGCTGTAAAATATTTTCATCATATTTGGAATCCTCTTTACCATTTTTTTACCTCATCGACACGCACTTCCACAGGCCCTGACGTGTTCCGGCAGGGGGTTTGAGAGCTAGTACTTTCTTTCTTCTTCTTTCTTGGCCGATAACGCATCAGTGATGACTTTGGTACTGATGTCCTCGGGCGACAGTGACCACTTACCATTAGGTGGTTCATTTATCGGTAATTTGCAGAAAAACAATAACTGAAACAAAGTTTTGATTCAAAACGTAACGTAAAAGTTACTTATTGATTTAAACAAAATATTATCACATATATGCGCCACCAATTGAAATGTTATAAGTTTGTTTCAAATAAATAATCCAATTAAATAAGTTACTAAAACAAATTAATATACCCTGTCAGCGAATAGATAATTCTTTACTCAGTAAAGTTGTGCGATAGTGATTCACCATATATCAGAACCATTCCAGATTTGTAGTATTCTAAATATTCGTATTGCAAATACTCCTCCATACTAAACAAGGTTTGTAGCATGTCCCACTAATTGGCTTTGTGAGCAACTTCCAAGGAAACTAACTTGATTAGTGAACCCTTCAATGAAAGCGCTGTCGTGTTTTACAATTAATATAACGATATTATTAAGTAACTTGCTAGTAATATACCCAGTACACATTATCGGTATACTCAGTACCATATGAGCAGTTTTAGAGGTACTAAATAGGGTATCCACAAATTATATGATTGTACAGAATACCCTAGGACATGGGCATCTGCATCCCAGTACAGATTGCGTAAAAATCTCGGGAATATAATTATTCTCACGCGTGTCACTTTAAGTCGTTTTTAAATTTCTAGGGTAACTCGATACTTCAAAGTGCGAAAAGGCTCGAAGACGCGCGCTACCGCAATCTACATGATCGCACCTGATAAGTGACTGATTGCGTGATAAGTGATCAGTTGAAAAATAAAGATATACCTGATTTGTGTACGTAAAAAAGCAAAGCATTAGGGGCCAAGCCCGTCAATAGTATGAAGTATATTCATAATATAATATGTTGATATTTTCATAAAAAATTGGAAAGATATAATAATAATACTATCATAACGACGCTCAAGCAAACTCAAGTTATAGGTAGCTGTTTGAAATTAGTAAAAGTTTAAAAGCGTATCTATTCAAACGCCCGTATGAAGCACGTGAAAGGACGCTTTGAAGTCTAAAGTGTCTGAACTCGCCTTTGTATACACTAATGATTTTTTTTTGATAGAACCCTACGCGTCCTATGGGAAACGGTAATGAGAGATAAACTCTAAAGAATTTAACAGTCTTCTTTTTATAGTAATAGCCAACAAACGAGCAGACGAGCCACCTGATGGTAAGTGGTCATCGTCACCCATGGACATCAGCAAGATCAAAGGTATCACTGATGCGTTGTCGGCCAGAAAATAAGAAGAAGGTAAGAAAGACAGTGCTGGCTCACAAGCCCCTAGCCGAAACACAACGAGTCGTTTGGCGGCTGAATCAAGCAAGAGGGTGGTAGCTAGCCAGACAGGCTTCACGGAAAGATAATAATACCAATAATAATATTAACGACTTAATAATAATATTGATAATATAATACCACCAAGCAGGCTGACTTCTGTCGCCTCTTACGATACCCTGTTCTGCCATCATGGGGTTGGGGAAGTGTTCTAGGCCGCCCCAGTACGGTAAACATGTATTGTGTATGATTTATTATTGTATGTATATTAATATTTAAAGATTTTGTCTTATTTAGTCATCTAACTTTTCTCTATGCATAATAAATAAATGTTTACACGCTCGCACCCCACACTAGGATTACAGGTATATTCTACACCTCAGACACATATACTCGTATTTAGTCGAGATGAATATTGTTTAGTATAACAATGAGGACAAAATCTAAAACTTCTTTGTTCATTTTGTTCTACAAATTTAGTATCAAAAAATAAATAAACGTATCTCAATTTCAGTTCGCTTCCAGGAATGTAATTTTAAACTTTGTTAATAATGTTGGATACGGATATTGGACATAAATAGCTGATTTTATTTAAGTAGCTAAAAATGTATGTTAAAACAAAGTTTTTCATTAATTTTTAAGTGTTCCGTCTTTAGTCTTTATTTGTTTAATTCAGAGTTCCCCAAACTTTTTTGTGTCGTAGACCCCTTGCCATGTTTTTCCGTGTTGGGTAGACCCCCTACT
>DWPT01003873.1:0-13849 GCA_018251895.1 Agathymus mariae mariae
TTCATGGTAGCTATAGCAAGCTGAGGGCTCGCATTTAAGGTTTTTGTGATTTTGTATGGTATTTTCGAGAAGAAATCTTCAAATGCATCAGCACCTGCGTCATCGGAAGTGACAGTCTCGTTATTGATTTTTATAGCAAAACTATGATCATTTAATTTTACTTTACCTGTTTCCTTACGAATAACGTTCCAAGTAGTTTTGATTTTGTATGCAGAGTTCTTAATTTTATTCGTAATGTAAATCGATTTAGCTTTCGCACAGACCAATTTAAAAATCTTTGAATACATTCTAACATGATTGAAAACTTCAGGGTTGGTGGAAGTGGGTGTGTGGGGTGATGAGGTCTTCCATCTCAAACGACGCTTAAAGTTGTCACCGTTAACCATTGTCGGACGTCTCTAACTAAATCCAATCGCTCATCTAAATCAATAGCAGCAGCGAGGTCTTCACTACGCTCCTCTGCTGGACAGCAACTCGCTGACAGACTGAAGGTAGCCTATTAAATTATATTAGCTATCGCTGTTCGTATCCACTGAAACAACTGCCTTAAGAGAAAGCACTTATTTGGCGTATTTAATTACAGCCATCGTTAAGTTCTATGGAATCGGGCCAATTTTCGTGGCAAACAAAACTTTCGCATACTCAGCATTAATATCCGATTGAGGTCAACTTTTTTGCACGTCGTACAAATAATTATATTAATACAATTAAACATTTTAGTCAATCTTTTATTTCTTTATCCGTAAAACTAAATTGTTAATGTACCTAAGACCGTGAAGTTTCTAATATCATGTTTGTTGAGACTGTACAAGGCTGTTATAAGATGTGATACCATTGAGATTGGTAGCGCTTTAGCTTCAATCAAATTGCAAATCAATCAGTACAAGAGTTTGTGTAATTGAGGAAACTTCGTGCGTCCTGTCCATACTTTATACACCTTAAGAGTGCATTATAGAAAAATCTCAGTTATTCTATTCCTTAGTACGTAAATATACTAAGCTCCCGCTTTTGCTCCTGTCAATACGTAATACAGTGTTTTAGTGATATGAGACATGCGGCTAAGGGTTCGCACTGAAAACCAATTTACGCTGATTATATGCCAAGGTAGACTAATGACTTTTCATTCATACTTGATGTTTAAATTTTACCTATAAAAATATTTGTGAAGGCTGTTGCGACGATTATTGAATAAAAAAAAATCGTTCTTGCTTTTAATCAAACATGCCTTCTCGCGATAATTTCCTTGTGATCATGACTGTTTAATAAAAATTAGAGGCGTCTGCAGGATTCGAACACGGGTCTCTATGAGGACCCAATGTTCTTACCACTTCACATTCCTTTAATAGACCTGTATTAACAAATGGGTGTTTCTCAAATGTAATAAAATTGCAATTAATAAAAAAATATCCACTTACCAATTATCAATAATAAAGCTGCCGCGAAGAAATGAACCTTGTACTCCATGTTCACTGTACAACGCACTAATCACTACTTTCACTATAATTACAAATTAATTTAATATCACCGATGAGATTGATCACGGAACAGCTTTTTGTTGAATTCAGTCACTCATGTTGTATGTAATCTGTGAAAGAGAAAAGACAAATCATTAAACACGTGTTAACACAAGTCGAAACGGACTTACAAAAAGAGTTATTTTAACCATCTCACGGTAAGTGGTCACCACCACATATGAAAGTACAACACCACACCTATAGCTAGATGAAAGCGAATACCTTGCAAGTGTGTATGCTGTTTAGTATTTTTTTAAGTGAGTTATTTATTCTCTATTCTGTGTTGCTGCTGACACATTTATGTAGCAAATAAAGTTCTTTCTTTTTTATCACTGGATCGGCAACAATGTAACAAAAACACATAAGAATATCTATAAGAAGAGTGGTACTTGACCAGACTAAAATGAAACGTATTCTCAGCATAAGGATCTTCGATATTACACTAGATATTATGAAGCTTAACGACCCCTACAGCACGAGATTGTTCATCATACCCTTGTCCGTATTCGGAAGGGTACACCACGAGCTGTGGCGTTTGGTTTGGATAAACTTATTTATCACGATGTATGGACAAAACCATGTATGATGTATGGATAAGGCCAACCTACCACCTATGCTAATGGATAAATAAATACAAAGTACAACTTCACACAACACTCGACATTAGCCTTACAAATTCCCTCATGTAGTCATCCAACGGAGTCGTGTTTGAAGTTAAACGCCTTGTCAGATTATACATCCGCACTAATATTATTTACACTATTAACATATGAAAAATAAATAATTCAGTACCTTTTCTCCTCTATTAGCCAACTGACTTTTTTTATTCATAGCTATTGCTAAATTTTAGTATAAGCAATAAAAAAATTGGAAACAAAACGTTTAACCGAAAATTAATATTAATAATTTTATTTTAATGCGACAACCCTGTGCTTATAACGCAACGTATAAACAGTGTCGGCTTTTTTCCCGACATCAAACTACAAATACTTGTGTTTACATACACTCGACAAAAGCGTTAATCACTTGACATTGCAATAAAACAAATAACGTTCATAGGCACAATACAAAACCTTGAAAAGCCAAAGCATAAACATAATAATAAACAACGGGACATTCTCATAAAACCCATGGTACGGATGCAACAATGTACAAAGTGGGAGATAACAGCGCTATGTGTGTCTGTGTGTCTGTGGACCAGACAGGCCGTGGGAGAGTCGTCATGTGGCTTCCTGGAACGTGTTTGTTTATTTTCTTGGTTACTAAGACTCGAGAACTTAATCAAATTGTTATTAAAATTTTATTATTAAGAATTATATAACAGGTCATCACAATACGTTTTATTTATAGCCAATATAGATAGATTAATCTACCGCTAGCTTGTCAACGGTTTTTCCCCGCCACCGCAGTTTCGCCGTGACCACGATCCATTCAACTGGGTCGAAATATTGACAATAATGAAAACATTATATATATGTATATATATATATGTTTTTTCACGTCCTGTAAATTAGAAATAATAACAATGTAATTCGTCCATAAATAAGTAATAACTTGATAGAAATAACTTAATAGAATTGAAACGAAGTTTAATAATTAAGTAACGCTTACTGCAACACATTAGTTACAACAAAATCGGACAAGCCTTTTCTGAGATTAACGCGAAAAAACGCATAGACAAATAGACAAAAACTCTAACAACTATTGTTTTGTGTTCTATTACGTTAATAAAGGCTCCAAATGATAGTTTTTTTCATATATCCTTAATATACAGAAAATGATCAGTTAGAATTTTATTACGTGTACATATAGATAGATAAAGGAGATAGATAGATATAGATTTGTTTTTTGAGATATAGTTTCGACGGATTAAAGTACTAGTTTACAATAAATATCCTGTATATATTCACACAAACAGCCTTCGACAGAAGTTTTAGAATGTGTGTTGATTTTATCAAATGTATAATCAAATTAACTTCCCTAAGCACATACCACGGCAGTGCATACGGAACTGATTTTCATTGAATCATAAAAGATCAATCGCAAATCATCGATCAAGTTAAGCAAATTCAACGCGGTCAATCCTTGGAAGCGTGGACGCTTGTGACAAAAATGTTTGAGCACTTTGTAAGACAACAGTTACAAAGCCGTATTGGAGACAGTCGTGCGGTATAAGAACTATCGACAGTTAGTTTGGTCACTAATCTTCTTGATCTGTACTGGAACATGACGGAGTTGGCACTGAGCCTTCTTGATTATGAGGCAATACCCGAGCTTTATAAACCTATAATAGGTCAAAACCACACAGCCTAAGTATTAGAAACGCATAAGCTTAAAGAGGTCATTGCATAGCCTTGAAACTCCGAGACAGCGACCTGTGACCAATAGATAAACAAAAGGAAAGTTGCACACAATAGCCACTTGACTTTCACGCAACCTCTGATCGCCTAGTAGATTCGACTCTACAAACACGCTCGGAGGTTCTATCTGACCGAAATCCAGAGAAATTTATGTCCTAAGGTACCTTTTGTTCCATCGTACACATAAATAAAATTATCTAGTTTGGCTGTATCTGATTGGTAGGTTGTTTACAACCGTCTATGTGGGTTACATGCTGGTGTATGAAATATTCATGGCTAAACGAATATATTAGATTGTTTTGACTCAAACACTGCTTTGAACTCATGTCAAATGAAAGATCTCTGTCTTAGACATGAGAAATAATTTCAATCACAATTTTCAGCTACAAATATCTTATTTTTTCATAAGTAAATAACCAAGCTCTATCCAAATTCCTGCTTATGGCACTTGCTAGACAGTCGCAGAAGCGAAGGGCCTGGATACTCTTACTGGACGTCATTCTGAGTAGTTTTACCGTGTTACTATTGCAGTTATATCTACATATATACTATTGCAGTACATATATACTATTACAGTTTATATATACTATTACAGTTAGATCGACGAGACAGTCACGGCCGATTTCTCCAGTTCTTGGCCCGAAGTTCGACATTTCACCTAACATTTATAACATTAAGTTGCTGAATGATACCAATGGTCACATATGAAAACAGAAATATTTTACGGACATCACCTGCAATTAGAATTTTTAAGACCATTAAGTGGTCCAATGTGAGGCGGAGAGAAGGCGATCCATGCAGATTGCGCACTAGATAAAATGCAACAATACTTTCACTAGGTGTACCATTGTATACCGTGCACGTCATGCTATAAAGATTACCACAAATTTAATTGCTTAGAATACCATTAAAACACCAATACCATAATCACGACGAATTTGTCAAGTGTGTACGACTGAAGACAGAACAAGCATTATCAGATTTTATGCTAATGGAAAGCAATGCCGTTCATAGGTATAATTTGTAATAATGAAAAATGTTTTTAGGGATTTTATGTACTGGAATTTTGTGATCCACATCCCAAAATTACAAGTATATGATCCCTCGATTATACTGTCAAAATCTGATGTCATGACGTAAACATTTGACATAGAGCAGTTTTAAGTTGATTTATAGACTTTTAAATTAAAACTCTTTAACTGATTTTGCGTTAAGCTGAACAGAATTAAATATAGAAAAATGAAATAACAAAATTAAAAAAGAATAGAAAACAACAAACGCTTATCACATTGCGCTGTGTTTCATATAGTGACTCAAATTCATTACAAATTTACAAATGCAATAATACTTCTTGGTAAACTTTAATCTACAATATATCAAATAGGAATTCATAAATATAAAATTTGGTAAAAACTTAAATGCAAAAACGTGTACAGTTATCGAACATCGTTTTAATACAACAAATATATTGTATGGCGATCAACTCAATCAATTTGTCATAACAGGCGATCGAACTATAATATATGTAACGATAGATAACCAAGTAGAAAATCAATTTTACCACTTCATTATAACAAAAATAAACGTCGGTGTCAAAACCCATCACCTCAATAATACTAGTTCGTTAACCATGTTTCAAAAGATAATAATAATAATCACCGCAAAAAATCACACTTAATCAAACAGATAATCATCTTTGATTTATCGTCCATTACTATCTTATTTTGACCGAAATCAGTCATTGTCAGCAAGTCAGGCAATGAGTTTGTATGAAAAAGTGTATGATAACTACACAAGCTGATCGTGAACAAATTGACCCAGATGTTTTATACGCAGAGGTAAGCGATAGTTGATCATGAATTGAAATATGAAATCCCAGAACTATAAAAGTATAACATAGTATATCGGCAGACAGAGAAAGAGAATAAGGACATGTATGATGTAATGAAATATGTTAGAAACTAACAAATACTTTGGCTAGAAACCAGCTGTTCTTACCTTTTAAATTTTTATTTTATATTACAAAATAACTAACTTAATAAACACCAAATCAAAGGATTGAAATTTTGGGGAAATAATAGTAAGTCAGTAAGTAATTCATGTAATTAAAAAAAGACATGAGGGTAATGATTCAACTGCCAATGTTTTTTTTTACTATAAAGGCCTTTGTGATATAATTTTCTCTACGCCTAATATACGTTATATTTTTCACATTTTATATAAGCGAAATATAAGCGATTACTAACCGTTATTGCCCTGTGAGAAAACAAAAAGTTAAGGGTATTTTTATTATGTACAAACGTTATTTATTTTAATAACGCCCCTAGCGTTCGTTCGTTCGTTTTGAAATATTATAACGTTCTGTGTGAAACAAAATTTTCTTCCACTTTTGTTGTAACAATAAAGCTTATTTATCCGTATATTTTTAGTTTTGCATATTACAGGGTGATATATTATAACCTCTTCTTATTACTATATTTATTAATTTAATCTTATCTGCTCTTAGCGTCTATCTGCTGTTGTCTTAAAATGTATTTTGTGTTTCAAAAATCCTTTTCACATTTAAACATCGTGAACATAACATTGATTTAGGTTGACGCATGCATGAAATATTGTAGTTTGTATATGTCAAAAAAAGTAGCAAGTTCAACGCGTGTCGATGATACTGGTGGGTTAATTATGATGCCCTGATTTTACTGAGACTCATTTGTCATTGTACCAAATGTCATTTGACAAACATTTATTACACCACCTGAGATTCACAGCACCCATTATACATGCTACATGTAAGTTGATCAAAAGATTGGAATAAAATGTAAAATCCATAAGTACCCGTTATATTAAAAATGATTAACGCCAGCAACGATGTAATTAAAGGCATATCCAGATGGATAATAAAATAAGTGATAACCAATATTTTCAGTGTGAGACTGAGCATAATGAACCGTTCATAATAAATCACCATTAACGGCCGCCCATCCAAGCCTCAACGAGCGATATTGATAACCTCACGTGAAGGCATCAACATTCCTTCGTCAGATTTCATATTCCGTTAAATTTGTGCGAGATTGATATCGAAGACACGGTTTTAAAATACCACATTCTGATAAGTAACCTTAGTGGAATTGCGCGTGACAGGAGTTATTTCAGGAATTTTTTATTTTATTTTATCTGTGAGTTTTATTTATGAGCCGTAAAACATTTCTCAAACTCAAGATATCGGTGATCTGATGGAGATTAAAGGTGACGAAAAAAGCTAGAGCACCCTACGATGATCTAGGAGTCTTTACTCAGAAGAGACACCGGCGTTAATGCGTTCATAAAATAATGCAGTCACTATATGCACTGTAAGACTGCCAAATAATTTGGTCTTCCGCCCTTTTGGGTAGTCTTGGGAAAATTTCCCCCGATGCAAAAGAGTACTACGTGGTACCCCATATATCTTTCAATTAAAGGTTATTCAATATCACAACTGAGGAAGCCTGGTGTAAAATCCGCCGCGTAGTAAATATGGTGGGTTGACAACCACTACCGAACTCGACCAATATGAAACTTAATATAAATGAAAATAAAATCTTTGACAGCGTGTCGAAGCTTGCTTTTACATTTTCATTCTAGAGTATTTGTAGTAGTTTCGCACGCAATTCCGCATGCCTGTCTTATTTCAGAGGTAGAAATTGAAAATAAACTGTAGCTGTCGTCAGAACATGACTAATGATTGTAATCTGTAACATCCAATGCGATATGCGCTGTTAGATTATATAAGCTTGTTAATGAATATTTTGACTCCTTTAATTGTTCATATGAAGGTTCCAGTTTCATAAAGCAATAAGAAAAGTGTTGTTTGAATAAAAGAAAGGAAGAAACATGATGTATAAATAAATCGATTATATTTACAAATAATGCAATAAAAACTTTTCAGAGAAGACCTAAGCGTGCCTTCACCCATCCTCGAGTACATGCCACCTTTCTCTGCTCGTAACGCATACTGCTGAATGACGGACGGCGGTAGGTCGCAGAACTCCGCACCACTACTTAATACCGACAGTACCCATGCAGAGCGGTAAGGTTCTTTCACCTGCCTGGCTAGGCTATTGCCCTCCTTTCAGAATCAACCACGTTTTTCATTTATCGTTTCCTTCTTGATTTGATTTGAATAGCAATGCTCCGTGTTGTTAAAACGTCGAAGGGCTGCGGCTATCTATTAAAATGTATTAGACGGTAAAGTTGAGTTTAGTTTGACATGAAGAAAGTACATATCCACACGAATTCCGTCGAATTACTTATACATTAGGCGGTTTCAAAGGTGTGTTTTGACTTTTTTCTCGTGCGCTACCAATGAATGCAAAGCGCCGTCTTCTAGCTGTTCTTAATTAATAACAATTTTGTCTTTTCTCTTGCGCTACCAATGAATGCAAAGCGCCGTCTTCTAGCTGTTCTTAATTATAGCAATTTTGTCTGGAACTTCCAGAATAAAACACTGCTTCGAGTCCATTTCGAAGTCCTCAAACAAGTGTCAAATATTGATGTTGTGTTAAAAAAAAACTATGAACTTAAATCTGGATTTATTTTAATATAACTGATACTATTAATTAATTCTTGTTATAGTATCCGAAAAGAGTTTTTTTTTTATTATTTCTAGTCGTTATTTGACCACATTATCATAATTGAAATCATTAAACAAGTATATATTTACACATTTGTGTACGTCCATGCCAACGCGACACAGGTGACTCTAGTGCAGGTGTGTGTGTGTGTGTGTGTGTGTGTGTGTGTGAGAAAGGTTATACTATTTCATGTGTTACTTAGTATATGTAGACCTTTAAAAATCCATTAAAACCCCAACAGGCGCATACTTAACGATACATGAGTATGAACAAATAACCGTACATTAAGGAGAATGGTCACGTTTTTGGGTTTTGCAAATTGAGATACAATATAATCATTAAAAAGCAATTAAAAAGAATAATGTCCGCTCGTAATTTGTAACGGGAGTACGATCGAGTCACGTTGTGTGTCCGCAGCTCATGAATTTACCGAACACTTGGAGAACCTGATGTACCATCTACGTAACAAAATTGTATGGTACGAGTATAACTTGATTTACTTTGGTTTTAACATGTTTTTATTAACTCGCTTTCTTGCATGTTTGTTCGGTTGGAGTTTTGTAATTGATTTTAAACTAACCTCCTGAGGAGCTAGATACTTGAAATTTGGATCGTAGCTCATCATTTCTACATAATGAAGTTCATCATCATCATCATCATCATTTCGATAAGAATGCATAAAAATGTGAAAAAAGAAGACGAAAAATTTCGTAGTTCTTAGCGCGATATAAAAACATGATACGTTTTTTTGTTATTCGTAGGTTATTTCTATTTATTCTTCGTCTTGTGTTATCATTTTTAAATATACCAATTCTAAGTTCTCTACACTGAATACTGATTTTTCTATTACAGGGCTACTGAAGGTGATTGAATAGACGACCCATAGCCCAGTTGGTACTGACCCTGTCTGCCAAACGAAGGGGTCCCAGGTTCAATTCCCGGCCGGGGCAGGCATTCATGTGACAGATAAGTGTTTGTCTCGGGTGATGGCTGTTTGTGATCTCATATTTGTGTATGTCCAAAACGGGGAATCCTAGTACGGGGATGAGTGTGTGTGTCAAGGTTTTTTTTTTATTACGAGTTATGTAATTCCTTTCCGCTGTTCTGGGTGCTCTTTGTTTTAGTGAGTGCACAAATGTTTATTAGATAAGAAGGGTATCTTACCTTTGATACGATGCCGACTTAAAGGAAAAGTTAGAACTACTTATTGTCTGGCTAATAACCCGAACGCCGTGACAGAGGCAGCCGCGCTGTTTTAACAACGAGTATTAGATAATAATGATTAATAATATTAGATATTGTTATGTAAATAAATTTATATTGTACTATGTTACCAAGGTAAGATTAATTTTTTTTTGTGCCTGTGAGCATTAGTGTGTATATGTACATGTGTGGTTGCTTGTGTGTAGTACGTTGGGGTGCTTCACTTAATAAATTCTAATTTGTAATTTTTAAATCTATTCTACATTTCGTATACAAATCCCCATTGCTGCGTCTTCCAACGGTACATTTACTAGCGACAGGCGCTGTCTTATTGAGATGAATTTCTATAGCCGGCCGTCCGACGCAGCCGGTGGCCTGCCCGCAGGCCTACTGAGTACCGAGTAGAAATAACTAGTTTTTGTTTAATTAGGCACTCTTATAACTTAATTTTCAAAAGCGACATTTACTAGAATTTAATAACCCGACCCAGGATTTCCTTATTGCGGGACAGGTTGATGTAGCGGTGCAGAAACATCGTCTTATTTCTATGAAACTATCTTATAAGTCGTGAATTGTGTTGATAAACTAGTTTAATAATTAGTCCGTTTGAGATTACTCCCTTTGTACGATTAACCCGCTCTCGGTGCGCTTTGGAAAATTTCGGGAAAAGATCCCGGGATGAAAAGTGTCCTTGATTACCTACGATGAGTCCCAAATATGCCAAGAACCATCCAAATCTATTCAGTGGTTTTAATGTTTAACGTTCATGCCATATCTATATCGGCAACAGTTAAAATTTCCAAAAAAATATTCTATATTTTTATTATCAGTACCGATAATACAACATTAATCTTGCTATGGCGTATCAAAATCCAACATCTTGTTTAGGCTCCGAATAAACACAAAATAAGCATTTTGAAAGCAAATATCCAGATATCGTAACTTTTATATCCAGTAGGATTTAAAATCTATACATATAATAAAATTTTAACTGATCGCTTTCTGTGCGTTAAGGATATATGAGAAAAACTATTATTAGGGGCTTTTACTGATGCAATAAAACCCAAAAGAATAGTTGTTAGACCATTTTTCTATTGTCTGTGCGTTTGTTCGCGCTAATCTCAGAAACATTTTTTCTGATTCCGTTACGGTTTTCACTAATGCAAATAATATTTGTAATCCTAACTCACAAAATGAGAAAAAAAACCAGTATTAAAACAATGCAGAAGCTATATTTTAGCGTAAGGTAGTTTTTCCGAAGCGAAGCGAGAGCAGTTTGCTAGTTTAAAATAAAGTTCTGACAACTCATGTGTTAGGATTCATTCGAGAACATGACTTTATTTGAAATAGAGAGCTGATTGGATCAGATGTTTGATCAATGAGCTGACTGTTGAATTGATCATTATTCTAATTGGGTAGAGTACGGTTCAATGAAACTGTCAAGATGAGTTACAAATTTTAGCTTACAAAAATATTCATTGAAAAATGGACAACTTTTTTTGTTATTATTCAATTTAGGTTTGTTTTACAGAATCCTGTTTTTCTAATCCCAATTAGTTAAGTGGTTATGCTGTTTAGAAAACTAATGATAGCCTAGGGGATTTGAATGTCTGTCTCCGACACGCACCTCTAATTATCCAAATTATATGTGTCTATTACAAATTTATTTTATTTTGGGTACATATTAGTATATTAATTGGGTAATATCTCGTCTATTGTGTTCATGTATCTCTATTAGTAAAAAATTAAATAATAAATCTAGGATAATTATTATATCAAGCGACGTAAAATAAAAATAAATAGTTAAATTTAAAGACCTTTTTTATCGTAAAAGGTTACAGTCACAGTAATGAAAGAATTATTACTGGGAATTTGAAATATATTTCCTACTAAATTTCAATTATATAATTCACTAAAAGTACCTTTTAATTAACAAGTTCAAAATACGTTTATTCTATATCTGAATTGAAAGTTTAAATTACGTAACAAAAAACGCTTTCCCAGAAACCCCGAAGTCTTTTTAGTCCCGAACTAAGACAGTGAAGGGTACTTTATGGGTTCTAGTTGTAGCAAGAACACGAGCGGATGTTCGCAATCCGACACCTTAGTCTCTAAAGAAAGCACTAGAAACGTGTCGTTTTAAAGACGTTGCTCGAGCGCATACATTAGATAAAACTTACAGGCATAGTTCGACATGACTGCACATTGACTTGGGATTTATCCATGAAATCACTCCGAAGCGCTTTTTTAAGCGCGCTTCGAAACGCTTCGAAGCGTTTTCAACTGCAAATAAATGAGCCACCTAATTGGTTGCAATATGAGAGAGTCAGTTGAAAGGTCGGTTCCCCGTTTTGTTCTTGCCTGACAAAGCATTGGTGATAACTTTGATGTCAGAGACATTCATGGACGATGGTGACTTCTTACTATCAAATAGTCATTCTATTTGTTAATTGGCTATTGGCATAAAAAGAACGAACCGGAAAATAATGTGTAAAAAATATCTAAACGCCAAGGATTTCAGACACAATGGGAATAAATGAATCCAAATTGCTGAACACATTTACCGTTCCACACGTCACTATCAGCTCATTGAGGTCTCTGGGTTACAGCCAAAAAAACTGACCCATAATGTTATTAGCTCCTTTCAAGAGTCCATTACATCCGTCAATTTTTTGCGGCCGTCGTCAATGCCACTATCAGCGTACTACAGCGATTTAGTTTTTTTGCGAATATTGACAGACTGCTGACAGCTAGATATATACTCATACATGCGATACTCATCTTCGGCAATTATTGTTGTGCTGACTTTACACTGTGCTAATTACAGATACATTTTTAGTGGCGGTTAGCATAATGTGCATGTCGAATTATCATCCGCTTTCTTTTCTATAATAGGACAGATATTCTTTTGTGAATATGCAGTATACTCTTCTTTTCGATTAGAAAACCTATTGATCTGGAAGTTTTTCTATAATATTCTCAAGAATGTAGAGATGAGGCTGCCGCCCGAGGAACTTTTGAGTAATCATATACACAGATATAAACGGTCCTTATAAACTAATAATTACAATACAATGTATCATCGTACAAAATTAGCACTAAAAAATTTGGCGCTAAAATTATATCAGTACTAATAAGAGAGCGTAGCTCAATCAGAAACGAACTAACGAACGAGATGAGTTGTCGACGTTCGGACGATAAAAACGTCATTAATGTAATATATCATATAATATGCATGAGCAGAGACAATTATGATATTACAAAAGAACAAAAACAGTTTCACAATATGAACGTTGGTAAATGCCCCGCCCATCTTTGTCCAAGCCAATCTCGTTTACATGACATACCGCTAAACAGCGAACGAGACGTGGGGACCAATTAAAATAAGTGGAATTCGTTAGTCTCTGGTAAATTTACTTACTAGCATGATTAATGGTTTACTTACCACCTGCATTCTAGAATCAACAGTAAAATATTTTTTACATAATTTGAATGTAAACTAGAGAGCCAAAGTAATAAGCTGATTTATCGTTTTTTTAGGCTTCTAATGCGGTAGTAGCACAGATGGTCATGTAGACGTCCGGACCCACCAGCTGGTTTGCTGAACAGAAATATCCTAAACAATATAACAGGCAGCTGCATTGTAATATCATACCGTTGAAATTAATAAATTCCAGCAGCTATTTAATGGCGTCATAAAAATAATTAACCATTAAAACGACGGAGTATTTTATATGTATACTTGTTTATTGCTTTCTACTGTATAAATCTATTTAATGGAAGTTACTTATTCCCGAGATCTAGTTATTTAGTGAGACGCTTTCATAAACTTGAGTTGAGAAGATGAAATGAGCTTTTAAAGATAAACATTTAATATTATTTCAAGGGAATATTACCGTTAATTTGATTTATAAGTATTATTTCCTACACCACGAGGTATAAAACCGTAATTCAACGAAGGTAATATCTATAATTATTTGTTATCGAGATATCGGAAACAACATAACTAATGTAATGAATCGGTTTTATAATTTTTACTCACTCTTTTATTCTTTAATATAGTAATGGGGCTAGTGAGAAAAGAGAAATGCTGTACCGCTAGTAGAAGCAAAACATGATGTGCTCAAGTGTGTTTACGAAATACCTATATGATTTACAAAAAATA
>DWPT01003874.1:0-13849 GCA_018251895.1 Agathymus mariae mariae
GCAATGCGTGGGTGACAACTCTATTGTATTGTGGCCTAGTTGCTAATCACAAAAGGTAGAAAAACCTGGAACCAAACAGGGGCGTATAAGGCTCATGAATGTTTGTAATGTCGTATTTATTTATATATGTTCATACCACCTGCAACACAGAAAATGCTAGTGTGGTGTGTGACTGTGTAAACATTTAAAAGTTTTACTATTACTTAGATATGCACTTAGTTTGTCCCACTATATAACTAAACATTTTTTTTAGTCTACTAGAAGACATTTCTGACTAGCATTAATTAGTGTCCTTGGACAAAGTTTCCATACATATTTTGTTTCCTGTAATTTTATTGTGTGTACAAAATAAATAAATAATGTTATATACATACTACTCACATAGTCTTGAAAAGTTACTGAGGATCCATTTATAAATGCATAGATTCCTAATATGCCTGCTCCACATCCTAGGTCCAAAACTGTCTTGTTTGCAAAATTTATGTTTCCTTGATTCTCAATCAAATATGCTATTAAATCATATGTACACTCCCATATTTTGAGTCCGCCTGTTACAATATTTTTCTTATATTATCAAAAATTCTAAGTATACAATTAATTAGTTTTTTTTTTAAGAATAACAGAATGACTTTTAAATATTATTTGTATTTAAGTATTAATGGGGTTCCATCAACATTTTTGATGTTATCTCAAGTTTTATATTTACAAATCCACCAAAACAAAATAAATGATTACAGCATCTGGGGGTCAGGTGAAAAGAGGACTATCTTTAGTCTTTTTCTCCCCCTCAATCTCCATTTAAGATGCTACAATACAAAATTTAAGTAAGTCAGTACTGTTGAGGTTAGAATTTCAAAATTTGATAAAAAAAATACATATTTTCTAAATCTGTAATTTGGTGAGGACTAATTATTCAAGTGCCTCTTCCTCCACTTCAACACATCTATGCCAGTATCGGATATCTATAGTTTTACCCTATTTTGTTCAAAGCAGTAGTTCCTTAAATGCATGACAACTGATTGATAAACTCTACGTACCCTCATATTTTCCTGTTACAAGATCACTGTGTTCATTCACTAAATCAAAGTTTATTTGTGATTTATCAAGTGGAACATGTCCAATTTCAATATCACCATAAGTAAACATTTTAGCATGAGTGACAATATTGTCAAAATTTTTTAGTAGATCATTGTTTGGGATAACCTGTAAACTTTCAAGCCACTTGATTTCTTCTTTATCTTCTGAAAAAATCGACATCAATAGTTTTTTGCGTATGGACTAGCTATTATACATAATGGATTTCTGAGCTTTCCTATTTTTGAATGTCATTTGATGGTAAGAAGTCAATCTAATAAATATTCAGAAACTCGGATAAAAGTAGACTAACTTATATATGAAAATAGTCATAAATAAATTTGCACAAATATTCTACCTTGTAGTGGCTTGGCGATGGTGCCAGAAAAATTGAACTTAAAAGGAGTCATAACAATTATACTGTAGTACTACAGTCTGTACTGCTTTTATACAATCAATAGCAATCAGCCACTCAAAAATAACTACTATATATCCTGTACGAATTAGGTTAGATGCAAGGTGCACGTACTATAAAATAAATTTATAAGATGTTCTCTGTATAAAGGATTGATAAGAAGAATAGAATAGATAAGAATTCATAAACATTATAAAATCTGAAAATGTATCTGCGCAAAAGTTACAACACAAAAACTGATAAATAAAACAGTACTGAAACAGAATGAAATTAAAATTACTGTCAATTTAATAGCAGTGAGAAATAAATGCCGGAATAGGTGTGTGGATTAGGTATTTTTAGATTTAAATCCATGCCTAATCCATAGTATGCGAACATTAAATACTTATGGCAAATATTCAATATTCTTAAGAAGGATATCACGACCCATGAATTATGAAGATACGTTTGAAATTTATTTATCATTAGTCTTGCGCATAAGTAGTTCGCGAACAGCAACGTTCAACTTAGTTCGCAGCTTCCGTCTTGAACCAGAAAGAGGCAGAAAATGTTCGTTCGCTTTGTCACACTCGCATTCGTATTTTAATTAAAGTAAAATCTTTGCTGTTATTGTTCACTTAATATAAGAATATTGTGGAATAGGTATCATTATTACTATCAATGACAATTTAAATCAATGTACCTATCTTACATTCAATGCACAGACACATAATATAATATAATATGTAGGTTAAGATGCTTTTTTGCTACTAGATAATTCAATAAAAATATCCAAACTATATTTCAATTTATTCTCTGGAAATATATTTAATAATAAATACATTTGAATAAAATGAAAGAAAAGAGTTTAAGGAGGTGATTGATAAAAAGCCATTTAATTAAAAAAAAAAAAAAATTAGAAAGTAAACAATGAAAATTTGTAACTATATCAATAATATGATAAAGCGATGAAGAAAATTTTTTTATATAAATGTTCAATGCTATGTGCTATGCGATCAACATATGTATTTCAGTACTATTGTAGTTAAAATTATAAAATAAAAAATTTTAAACTTGTAACTTTAGTGAACGCATCACATCAGGTTGATCAAGTTCAAATCCAGCTCATTCATTCAAGGCATACAACACGATTGTTAAATTGAATCGAACTAAACTATTGAAGTGTGTAAATTTGCGCTTTTTCGTTGTAGTTATATGAAATCAAAGATTTAATTTGTCCTAAATTTTTAAGTTATACTCTACAACAATGACAGACGTTGCAAAAAAGGTAAAAGTGTTCCTTTTTAATTTCAGTCTTATACTTTTAGCTTGTAATATTACAGCCTATTGACTAGTGTGTGATCTAAGTTATATTAAGAGTAATTACATCTACATGCGCCCATAATTTGCGTAAATAATAAATATGGTAGTTCATGCTCTGTTATGGGTTTATAATTTCTTGGAAACGACCTGTGTTTCGCAGAAAAATCAACATAACCTCAACTCTGCGACCATGGGGTGTCGAAAATGTCGTGGTTGCATGATGCGCGGTGGGAGTGGAAAATTGTAGTAGGTAATCGATTATGTTGTCCTGTTTTTGCAGGTTCAGGAATACAAAGACTCTCTCAAGCAGAAAGCTGAACACCTGATTATAAAAGGATTTCCAGAGAAAATAGTCAAGTTAAACGAACTTTTGGAAATATCAAACTTTCAAAGTCGGGATTTATCAGACGTTCATCAGGTAAGTAATGCTTTTATGAACAATTATTTATTTTAAAATTAATATTCAATACCATACTTTCTACCATTCAACCATATCATATTTTAAAAATGTAATTGAAATTATTTATTATACTACAGAGAAGTTAAAATTAAATGGATCAAGCAGTCCAAGATGTGAACTTAGCTGTTTTCTTGTTGTTTAGTGTGATAATAATATTTATTATTTTTAGGATCTAAACATTCCAGTGCCTCCACCAGCATCATCCTTGAATGAACCCAATTCTAAGCGTCCTCGGGTCGATTCTTCAGAGGTATCTAGCAACACAACAATTGATGGAACAAGGGTGTATTCTCTCCCCAATGGAACGGTGCCATGTAACAAACGTCTTTGTGATCTTATCCATCTTGTTAAGCCACACATTAGAGAGCTAGTTGAGGATTCCAATCTGGTGAGATTATTCAAAATATATGTAATAAATATTAGAATCTTCAGTAATATAGTGCAAACAGACTAGGTACATTATAATTCATCAAGTGTCCTGATTTTGAATGTATTCCACTCCACAATGAACAGTTTTTATTAGTACATTTGTCATCTACTTGTTATTTATCTTTGAAGTGAGAATCTGTTTTTAATATGGATTTCCTTGATGATGGCAAGTATCCAAAACCTATTATTACTATTCTGCTGCACTGAGAAACAATGCAGTGAACATTTTTACCCATCAGCACAAAATATATTTTCCTGGACCAGTGTCTCTTTCATTTATTATGTTTATTTTAATAATAGACATATATTATTTACATTGAAAAGTTATTCCTACTTATAAGCATTATAGTGGATGTTACTATCAAAAAGAAACTGCAGCTGTTGCAAAAATGTCTAATACAAATCTGCTAGAAATAAATATCACAAGTTCATTTTTATATATAGACCAGTTTTAAACATAGATATGGCATTATTATTAAGGCAGCTGGGATACAAAGGATTCATAATCATTAATATATAGTTGTGATACATCAGTTAATACCTTTTTGATTGTTTAGTTCAAAATGGGTTGTGTTCATAGTCACAAGGTGTTATTTTTTTTTATTGAATCAGTGGTTCATAATTATGAAGTATGCTTTTGTTTTGTGTCCATTGAAATGAGGTCATAAAGCTTGGTAATCATTTAATATGGGTTAAAGTTATATAATATGTACATTGAAATTTACATATTAAGTTATTAGCCTATAACTAATTTTTTCATAAGAATAAAAGTAATGAAATTCCTGTCCAATTTAGGGGATTGGAAAAAATCTATGAGAAATATACTTTAATGGTTTCTGAAAATGTCAAATTATAATAGGTGAGTTAATTAATATTTACTATTACTAACAAAAAATTTCACTTGCTGTTTTCAGTTGAAGATGTGGATATCATTTATGATTCCTAAAATTGAAGATGGGAACAATTTTGGTGTGTCAATACAAGAGGACACTCTTGCTGAGATCCAGTCTGTCGAATCAGAAGCAGCAGCTTTCTTTGACCAAATCTCACGATACTTTATATCTAGAGCAAAAATTGTGTCAAAAGTTGCGAAGTATCCACACATTGATGATTACAGAAGAGCAGTGAAGGTCAGTATCTTTTATTGAGTATATTATGCATTTTACTGGATTTATGTTTTATAGAAGCAAATATTGTTTATGTTTAAGAGCTCCTAGGAATGACCCATCACTGATCTGATTGCATTGAGCAAATAATATAATATTCATAATGTTATTCCTTAGAATATTTGAGATTACGTAGTAAGGAAATTAAATTATGTAAATATTTGTTATTTATGGTTTTTTTTTCCAGGAGCTTGATGAGAAGGAATATCTTTCATTGTGGCTAGTGATGTGCGAAATTCGCAATCGCTACTGTTCTCTTCACGACATTGTCATCAAGAACCTGGAAAAGATCAAGAAACCCAGATCCTCTAATGCAGATTCATTATACTAGGTCCAAACCAAATCTCAATTAGTGTCTTAGCTACACAAGTTTACTTGTGAATTAAGGGTATTATTGAAGCTGTCTCATATCCTGTTTTTTATTCACTAGATACTTAATATAATCTGTACATATTTTTAGACCCACAGAATCCTATGAATTTATTTCATAATTCATCAATAGGACACTCCATTTCAGTCTCTGTTGTAATAATGGACAATCTTATCAATTTGCTCGCTTCGCACTGTAGCTCTCTTAAAATCAACGTTGTAAATAACAACTAGTAGCCATTAGATCTTAAGGGTTTTACACACTATAAAGTTTTATCTAGTGAGTAAAAAATTTGGTAGTCATCTATCACACTGTGCTATTGTAGCGAGTTGACGACTTTGGATTTATGTTGTATTATAACTAGAGACTGAGTGCTGTAATAGATTTTAGTCATCCATTAACAACAAAATTGAATTTTATGACACAATTATTCCAATTAAAATTTAAGTTATGTACCTTAGTAAGGAGTATGTTAAGTTTAAAACTAGACATTGTTATCAATTGGTTGACTTGCTACGAAGCAACAGCATGATGAAGTATTTTTTGTTATGTTCAGTAATTTGTAAACTGATTCTTTTTGAGATAATAGTTTAAGCGCATATTGTATTTACCTCGTGCCCGAAAGTCGACAAAGGTACAACATTTCTAATTTATTGTGTAACTCAATAATTGAGCAGTAGGCTCTATTAGAATATTTCAAAGGTGCCCTGACGAGGTTTCCTCGTAAACTGAAGTATTTTTCAGAAGAATAGAAAAATTGTGATTAATGGCAAACTCATTTTATAGCTTTTATCTTAGATAAAAAAAGTGCCTCACGATTTAAACTACAGGAGTGGTTTGATAATTACCAGCTACCTACCGATAATTTTGTCGAATAACTGACTGCCCGATGTTTATTAAAATATAACCAATTCGATAATAAATAATACATTTGTATGAATGTGGTTTATTTGTTTTCTTTAATTATCCAAATGGCCAATGAAGGTGTGATTAGGTTTTACTGAGAGTTGATGTTAGTTTTTAGTGCTTACGTGGCACACAGGCAACGAAAAATCGATAAAATATTGTTGGTATCGTTTACGTGTTCAATATTAGATCAAAAGGTATCAATTTGTATTATTCCTTTTAGTTTATTGTCTGTCAGATTAAAGTCTATTGCACGCTGATCCAAAATGCTGTTCTTGCCACTCAGGCCGAAATTATATGTTATTTTTTGTTTTGTTTCTGATATCACAGTCGTCTGACAAAAGCATATCGCGGTAAATAAAATGCATGTACGTTTGATCATCTGTGTACGAGTGTTAATAATATTATCAGTGTATGTGAAGTGATCTTGAACATACAATAACAAGCAATGTTAAAAAAATCTGCCTCAATTTGAGAAAGAAAATTTTCTTGTTTCATTTATTTTCCACCAAAGATGGTATTTTTGCATTAAATTTAAGTAGGACCAAACGCGAAGTATCACTTAACCAAAAAAAAAAAAATTCTTATGATCCAAAAATTAACAATGGAATAAAGGCGGACTTATGCTATACGCCTTCTCTGCCAGTCTAACTTCAGGCAAAAGTGAGAAGTGACGAAGGCGGTACATAAGATTAAAATAAAAAAATATATATATATTCTATACATAAATACTGTTTTTTGAATAAATATCATAATATAGTATAAATAAATAAATATATATACATAAATATTAAGTATTGGAGAAGTTACTGTAAATATATAAAAATACATAGGGAAGATAATGATGGCAAATTTGGCTGCTTTAAAGGAAACCTGAATGGTGAAGTGGTACTGAGAACAACAATGTTTTAGAAGATCGAAGTTGCCGTTCACGAGTGTTATGCAAGAATTGAAACAATTATTTCAGGTATTGAGGAATATCGTTATCGTCTAGAATAGAATGGAGGGTGGAAAGTACTCTTAAATGTGTTCGTTTCCGAATGGGAAGCCATTTCAACTGCGAACGATAAGAGGAAACATGGTCGAATTTACGAAGACTAAAAAGGAAACGGACACAGTTATTAATAATACATTCCAGTTTATTCAGCATATTTTCATTAAGATCCATGGTACACACATCCCCATAATCACTTGTGGGAAAAATTAAAGCTTGCACCAGAGTCAAATTTACCTTGACTAGTAGGAAATTTCTTAGCGGACTGAGTACACAGTTTTGCTGTCGCAGAACGGCAGACTTCCCGAATGTGTGTAGTCCAACTACGATTACTGTCGAGATACACGCCCAAAGATTTAACCGTCGGTGAAAACGGTATAACCGTCGAACAGTATAGGAGTGACAGATCCTAGGTCAACTTTAACTATCTGCCGATTACTTCCTGTAACAGTCGCTTGACATTTGTTAGCATTAACTTTTATACCGAACTTATAAGATCACTCAGCTAAAACGTTCAGGTTATTGTTAATATTATTTATGGCGTTATTTATCAATGGTGCTACAGACTGAATAAATTTGTAAATCATCTACGTGGAAATGGTAAGAGCAGCCAAGTAAGGAAGATAAAGAATTGGTGAAGATCGAAAACAACAGAGGAGAGAGAATTCCGCCTTGTGGTACACCAGATGTCACATCATACCAGTGAGAAGTATTACGATTGAGACGAAATTAAAAGTGTTGGAGGTGTCTTGGTGCTGGAGACTTTAACACTCGTACTACTGTGGATCTTGAAGTATGGATCTAATCTTCTTGAAAGACAGTCCGTATATAACCACAGATGTTTTCTCGTTGTCCTCTCATTTTATTTTATTATAAACATTAATAACAGATGTTATTAAGCAACATTAAAATTAATTTAGAGGAATATTATAAGTGATAAGTATAAATAGGTTTCAACTGAATTTTGTGAACGCTTTTTCTAAATTAACATCTATACTCTCCTCTTGTAAGAGTTGATATAAATGGCAAATGAATATGACAATATTTTTTGAACAAAAAATATTTTTGACAGAAACATTATTTTGAGGTAAGATGTCTTACAAATATATATTTTATTTTTCAATACTCCAGTGTAAAATAATTTAATACTTATATAAAAAAATATTTGTTGTTGTGTTGTTTTAGGTATGAATTTTATTTTTGAAATACAAAAATCTTATTTTTGATGGCGAGCGATATTGAAAAAGGCTATTTGGGCGATAGCGCTCGGAATAAGCCGTTTGATTTGAACTTGAAAAAATCGAACCACGTTTTTGATGGTGCTGGTGAAAATATTCAGTACTATAGCGATTCCGAATCCCTAGCATCTAGGAAAAGTAAGTCGCGATATGTAAACCCAGCTATTTACATCGAGACTGTAGAGGCATCTCACTCGGCGACTTCATTGCACACTGAATCGTCTTGCGTCGGTGAGGTGACACCGCATCCGCATAGCTCATACAGGAGTAATTCTACTCCGTATCTAACAGGGCGCATATCCAGCACTTCTTCTAGTAGTGTGAAAAGGAAATCCTGTCGATTAGTCGATCAAGACCACATAAGTCTAAATGTGGAGGAAGAAACCCCACGTTGTGACAAAACATATCGAGAAGATGGACCGGACACTTTCAGGCTCTCCGTTACCTCTGTTTCCACCACTACAACAGCTAAGGAAGAGCGGGAACGTAATGAGAAAAAGCGGCAAGAGGCTTATAAGCAATGGCTGGAGAGAAAAGAACAAGAGGTATGTACGTGATACTGTAAAACTGAATTCGATAAATTAGGTACATTTCGAAAGTAAGGCGATTAGTTATTACGAGATGCTTAAAACTTGATGATGGTCAATAACTATTTATTAGAAACGCGAGAAAGCAAGGCTAGAGACATTGAAGAGGCAGGAAGTGCCGTCCACTACTCCGGAACAACGCGAAGAGTCTTTTCGGCGTTGGCTCGAACGTAAGAGGACACAGACTGAGCGACGACGCGCCGAAGAGATCATGCGGCGTTACATAGACACCGAACGCGTGGAGCAGGAGAGGAACCGACGCGAACGCGAGAAGGCGGAGAGGCTGGCTGAGTGGGTTAAGAGGAAAGAGGAGGAAATGAAAGGTGATTTACGTATTTATTTGATTTAGCTAATATGGTAATATTAGCCAAATGTTATGTAACGAAACGTATAATTTATAAAAATAATTTAGCTAATAAGCTTATGTGAATAGATAGAAACGAACACATGGGTTAAATATTGATAGATATGCGTAACCTAAGCATATATGATGTCAGAGACGCCTTGCTGACGGAGACGAAAGCGGTGAAATCAATTCTTTTGAAACATTAGGTATAGCTCTGATTTTACATAAAGCAGGACTCTGAAGAAGCGATTTATTCTGATTAAATAAAATATATTAATGCAGCTTGTGTTAAGTCGTTGATTTGTAGATCCTTAGAACGCAGTGTGTTCACACGACACGGCGTCGACGGGGTTTCAGTGTGGAGGTATCGCTGATGTTCATTATGGTTCTCTGCTGCTTTTTGCTTTATATAATTAGTAGTACTCACAGTTATTCCACAGAACGATTTGGTTATTTTTATATACCGGTGCCGCAAAATTAAGGACCCATGTTAAAATTAATGGTAATTTAGCAAGTTGAAATATGTTTTTGGATAATTCGCGGATTACCACAAAAGTTAAAGAAAAAACTAGTCATAATTTTCTAATTTAGAAACTTACTTGTGGCTGAATCAAATATATTTTTGTGGCAACTATTACATCGATATCCCATGATCTTTATTTAACGTTCAGTGAAATCCTTTCCCTTGTTATTCCTGTTTGTTCGTCGTCATATATAAAAAATCATCCATGGGGGTAGCAGTCCACTTTTGGCATTTCCTGCCCACTGATAACGGATGCTAGTCTTTTAAATATCTATTTACGAGAACAAGTTCAATAAAGTCATACTTGTCAGGTTCGCATTGGGAAAATTGGCATATTTTTATTACCTATCTATATACCTATTACATATCTACATGTTTTTTTTGTAAGCATGCAATATTGCAGGTTTTTGTATTTATTTACTTGTTTAAATAGTTCCTTTTTTAAACTCTCTTCTGACCAAAGTTTTTTTTTGAAACAGATCGCTATCAGAGAAGACACTCTTTTGAATAAATGTTAAAGAATTTATTACAATACTGTGTATTTTGTACTTTTTTAATATGTAATAAAGGATAATATTGGTATGAACTGTGACCTTCCTGCAGTAGGGGGCACCTTCGAATCGAGGGATGATTTTCACATACATAACAAACAATAAAAACGTGCTGTGTTCGCGTAGTTATGAAAACGCGCGCGGAGCGACGCGCAGCGCGAGCGGCGATCGAAGCGGAGAAGCGGCGCGTGCAAGGCGAGCGTGCGTACCGCGACTGGCTGCGCACCAGCAAGAACAAGCCGCTGCCCGTGCCGCTCAATCAGGGAGAGCTCAGTGAGTTAAGAGTATTAATTTTAGGGTTCCCAAACAAAATGCTACAAATGAAACCGTTATAATTTCATTATTCTGTACTTTCATTTGCCCTCATTATGAACATTTGATTTTAATTTAAACAATTATTATTACATACTCAAAGTTGGTAAGCCTCCGACATGGTTTTATAACAGCATCTAACGATAACATTCCTAGACCAATGATTTAACGAGGTTCTCTTGCCATTTGTATGTACTTACCTTGAAGTATTCGTTTTTAATTTATTATAAATAAATGCTTGATTACAATCGCACCTGATGGCAAGTGGCGATGTAGTCTTCACATATTCACTCTTGAATTGCAGCCCTTATAATTGGACGGGAACATGAAGGTTAACAAGTTATATCAATCGTTTGTGGTATCCGTAACAAATGACGTATCCATGACGCGTTTACGACAAACTGATGGATATTCACAGCGCGTCGACTTGTTCGATGATGGCAATAATAATGCTCACTTATGCTATTTCTTTTTGTTTTCTAGCGTTTACTCTTGTTTTTTATATAACAGCTGTTGGCTTATTTGTTTCTTTAACAGGTATGCGCGGCTCTGTATCTCAAATGTATGTTAATCCTATTCCCTGGCAGACTCCTCCCTGAGTATGTTGCAAATCGAGGTATATTATTTTAATAATTAAATTTTCAATCTTTTCTTACTTAGACAATGTGTTATTGTGGTTCTTCTCCGTCACACTTTTGTACATTTTTTGATAAATTTTAAATTTTTCGAAAGTCTTGTACCAATATAGTAGATAATATTGTGATAACCTAATTTTTATCTTGTTCTAGTATTTAGTACTACTAGCAAAATTAGGTACGATATGATTAACTTTAAACGAAATAAAACAAATTTGTTATTAATACGACTTTATTTTACTTAAAAATCTACTTAACTATAACATATAAATGCTTAAGATTCGTTTAAAGGGTCCCCACGAGTACAAAATGATGTACAAAATGTATAATTATTTTAAAAATAATTTGTGTTAAAATCATCACTAGACTTATTAAGAAGCAAACAGTGATTGATAATACTGTGAACGTGACACTATCATCTATGATACTTATCTTAAGAAAATTACGTCCATAGCTTGTTACAGGAAATTACTGTCAATGAAATGGGGTAATTGGTGAGCTAGCTTTGGTTTTTGGAACATTTTTGGAGATCTAATGAATTGGACTATTTTCTATCAAAAACTGTTTCCAAGATGTACAACCTGTTTATAAATTAGTGCATCTTTTGAAACATTAGACTTAACTAAATTTATAGATTAATTATAGTTATACTTCTTAACAATTAAATGGTGCGATATAGTTACATCTTTGATCAGTTATTACAGAGAAACACGGTACCGTCTTTATCGTCGCGTTATGAAATGCTAAAATATACTGACAAAAAAAAATTCACTAAAGTAAATGAAATTAGAACTTATGTACATTTCATAGCGGAGAATTGTCTTTCTTGAATCGACATCAGTTTACAGATTCTTCTTCCTGCAATCGTAATATATCGGATTTATTCATGAAGTAGTAAGTAGGCTGTCGACCTTTGAGGTCTTTTAATACTCTTTTAGCCCCCGCTCGTATTAGAATACGACTTAATGATTCCATTTTATCCAATCCCATCGCGTAGTGTAGCGGTGAACGTTCCAGCTGAAAGAAAATGGTTATTTTTGAATAGGTATATTCGGTTTGATGAGGAAGTTATTCTCCAGATGTGCTCAAAACTGCGAAGCTCCGGATGTGTATGATAGAACTACTAAATATAGATTGTCCCGTTACTTAAGCTTAATATTGCTCATCTACATCTCCAGTAGAAAGGAAAACTAGGACTGTAATTCTATATTATTATTCTTAAGTGAACACTAGGGAAGCGGTTCGGGGAAGAGTAACTTGTCTATTTGAACTATTTTGGCAAGGAAAAAAATCACAAGAAAACTTACATTATCACCTATCCTCAGAAGTTCTGGAAAGGTTTCTGCTAAATAAGCGACAATGTCTTCATGTTCTCCTAGTACTGCGATGTGGAGGGAAGTCCTGCCGTAAATGTTTTGTCCGCAGGCGAGAGTCTTGCCACCTTCTGCGGCCAATAACTCTTGGACCGCAAACAAGTCTCCACGCCTGATAGCTCCGTGGAGTGATTCTCTGGATTCCTAAAATATGGATTCGGTACAAAACAATCAGACTTCATGAAATTACGTATAGGTGCTTTAGATTTTATAGATTCTTCTCTTGGATGTCGCTGGACACTGCTTATTTGCCCTGCTGGTTATAATATTTCTTGTACACTAGATTGTCGAATGTTTTATCCCGTGTTAGTTGCAGTTTTGAAGAAGAGTTTATAAGTGAGTCTATCGTTTCATCAGGTAGTAGGTAATAGGAGACCAATGGGGACGCGGTAAGATGTTTGAACTGAAGTCGCAAGTATATTTTTGCGTTTTCCTCAACGGCAACACAAGAAAAGCGACCACAGAGGGAGCGTAAAAAGTGTGTATCAAACGATTTTCTACGACCTTTGCTCATACATTAACCGTACGTACATTTTGAGAAGTTTGATCGTTTGACACATTCACTTTTGTAGCAAAAATAGTTGAAGTTTATTGAAAAAATACTAATATACTTGTGTATAATATGTAAAATCTTGTCCTAAAAATACTACTGTGTGCAAATATAGAAATACCACCTCGAAGGCAGGAATTGACGCGAGCAAATTGCTCATTTCGCTGTCACCGCGCCCCGAAACCACCTCCATTATTGGCGTGCCGTTCTCGTCTACCACATCCAATATGTGGTCGTAACCTTGTAGCAGTAGTTCCATGATCTTGTCAGTTTTACCTAAAAGTGAAAAAGGTAATGTTTTACCATTCAGTAAGTATTTTTTTTTTTCATTAAACGCTTACGTACTAACAACTGTATTCGTTTCGCCTGTGTCAGGTGTAAGCACCAGAATTTTTTTAATCCGAAAATTAGGACACTCATAGCTGTTATTTGTCACAGAGAATTCTGCCGCGGTTGGCGATCAAGTCTGTTTCTGTAGCAGAATTAAATACACCTATCCCCCGATTTACACGATACTCGATTTACACGTTTTCGCTTTTACACGGTTTTCCAAATAAGTTTTTTTTTTGTTTTTATCGCACTCTACTAAATGCTACTGTGTTTGAACACGTGCGCTGT
>DWPT01003875.1:0-13848 GCA_018251895.1 Agathymus mariae mariae
CTTAACGAGCAAAGGAGATAGGATTAGACATGAGTATGGATGGAACGTATTAAATCTCTTACCTTAATTTAGTAATGCTCTTAAATCTCTGAAATCGTGCATAAAAAATCGTAAAGTAACGACAAATCGTTAACTTTTTATCAAATAAAAGTTAGGCCATATTATTATAGGTGTTGTTTTTGATATTGGAAATGTCTTTTCGTTCACTCCAGTGTAGGCTCCGATTTCACAAAAAAGTGCGATCCCCTTATATCTCGGAGAGTTGTGAAGGTATGATATTTAAAAAAGGCTCAAAAGACGTGTATTCATGAGAGTTGTAAGGTGCAAAAAGAATTATTGAAGCAAATCAAAAAGAAAAATGGTATGGCCAAAATAGTGGAAAAAAAAATAATATTACGGAATTTTTAATTTTGGCACTTGATATTTTGGAAACGAAGAATAATATCAAAAATTTGAGAAAAACTTCTCTAGACAATTTAATCAGCTACAATTTGAGCCTAAAACAAAGACGATCAGGTAAAGGGTTTGCCTTGTAGCCTAACCTTTTTGAATAAGTCAAAAAGTCAAAACTAAATTTTTCACATGACATTTATAACTTCATGTTTCGCAGAGTTCGTTATCGGTGTTTGTTGTGAACTATCGAGGTTACGAGGGTATCCTTTTTTGAATGCCGTAGATTCATTTCCAAGGCGCTCGATATTCGTGTGAGGCACGAAATCTGTAAATTTTATGTCACTAAACTCAGTTAACATTTATTTCTCTATTATGTAGATATATATATATATATACATACGTGCAATATGTACGATGTTGTAAACGCACCCTAAGACATTAATCTCGCCTCATTCTCGGCGTGAAAAAATGCCGCAAGTGGGAGCCGATAGCACGTAGCGCCACCATCGCTATCCCATTCTGACTCATAAGACGCACGCAACAGAAAAAGATAGAGACTGTGCCCTGCCTCGGTCGCTGCCACATCCGTTTACGAAACAAGTTTGCATGCGACGTTGCCTAGCAGTGCGCGCGGGCGGTTCACAAGCTTGTAGGCTGAGAGGCGAGGGGCACGGGCGGTAAGAATGCGCACAAAGCGGCAACGCCGCCGTCCGTGGCAGACAGGGTGTCGCCGGTTCGCCGCCGTAGACAGGCCGTCGCTCAGCGGCGCTAGTCCCCGCACTGCCCGCGCGCCCCCGCTTACACCCTCACTGCCGCAACGCACATCAACAAGTTATTTTGGCTTAACCTTTCTCTCATTGATAAAAGAGCGCAAGTTTAAAGCTTTAGTATGGCGGTTAGATCGTTTCATGAAGCGCAGAGAACTTAGCGCCATCGCCGTTTCGAGGAAAGTTGTTTATTTTTTGTGTGGACGACGGCCGCCTACCGCGCCTGCCTCGCGTCCGGCGACCGGCGACCGGCGACCGTGAAAACAGTGATCAAACTCCCTGCGCACATTTTATAACATTCAAGATAATATCTGCGCATTAATTATGATTCCCATATTTATTATTTGGTACTTTAGATACATACCACAATCAAATTATAACTATGTCAACTAAATAAGATCAAATAAAATGGTTTTTGGACTTTTCCAACGATAAATTCTAACCGATTATAAACATAATATTTATATATTTAATGCTAGAGCGACCATAGTAAATAATTACGCTAATAAAACTAATAAACGTTTATAATCCTAGGAGTGTAAAAAAATTATGACTTCTAATTATTACTGCACTGACCTGATATATCTATCGCAACTCTGATAAGTCGACGGCTACGATACTTCATTGTTTAATGTTCATTAAACTTCACTTGTTTAACTAACAAAGGAAGATAATTTTCATTAAGTAGTTACGTGAATCTCTATTAATGTTGATCACATTGACTTCAAATAAATATTTCGTTGCCTCCCACTTAATTAAACAAACCCCACGCCCTTGGCTGCCGAAATGGTACTAACGCTATCTAAGAATTGTTCTTCAATTTTTAGTGTTTGCTTTCTTTAAAGCTTAAATATTCTGAGCTGCTTTTAAACCTATCATAGAGACATAAATATGTAAACCATATGTTACAAAAATTATATAAAAATGAGTCAATACTTTACGTGGACATTAATACAATGACAATTGTATTAAGGCGAAAATTTTAAAATTTTCGTATATAATAGCTAGTGTTTTTTTATGAGTAAGGCTAAGGAGCATGTACTATATTGAGTGCAAGTTATGAACTTTATAAGAAAGCGAGAGAGAGAGATAGCTTGGATAGCTACTACACCTGCGTGATGTTATACTTAGCAGGAAACGTTATATTAATATTATGTATAGGGTAGGCATAGGCATACATATAAAGGCCCTCACGCGTTTATTTGCTCACCATTCAATACTACCATTATAGGCAATGAAGAGAGGGACGATGATCATTCATAGGAGCACCAGAGAACTGTGTGGGTTTCTCTTTTGCTCCTATATCGGTAAAGTGAACAGGCTCGGAGAACACCATAAACCACTTACAACAGTGACTTTATCGAGACGTTCGAGTCCTTGGCACCGGTGCGGAACATTCGAGTTTCTTATCAGTTACACGTTAATGCTCTTGGCTCGGAAACATTACAGGTTTAGAGCCCCCTTGGATCTCGCCCAACTCTTACTGCACACTAACCTGAATTTCACAACCACGTAAGCCAAATCAATGTGGATGCAACGAATTCAGTTCAGTTTTAGACGACACTATTGCTAGTCAATAACTAGATCTGGGGCTCGAAGTTGAGTACGTGTTGACCTTGTAGTTGACCCACTCGTACCACCTGTACTAAGGTACACCTTGCCACGTTGACTAGTGTGTACCAAGAAAATGTTATCGCTCGCTTCGGTGATAAAAACATCGTGAGGAAACTTTCATTACTGCGAGTTCCCATAGTGTTGTGCACTTGGCTAGCGCGGTGGACTACGGCCACAAACTGTGAACGGGGAGTCGAACCAAACATAGACAATTATGGATTGTAATGTTGTACCTTTGATCGTATATGATAAACGCTTAAATATTGACGGATTTTTGTACTCTTAGTCTATCCATCCACTTACATAACACAGGGAACATAGAGTAATGAATGTATGAAATTTTATATAATATATAAGTTAAAGTTAAATATACCTTAAAAGGCAGAATGATGATACATAGACCTGTTATGTATTAATTTTAAGTGGAGATATATCCTACAGGTTGATTCTCTCTATGGCTGTATGTGGGTACCTGGGTATAACGGCATATATATGTTTAAAAGCAGAGCTAACGTTGCCAGAATATTAATATCGAATCTCGAAACCGGCATCGCTCATTCGGCGGCGGACCAAATACACTTGATTGGAATTAATCCATGCTAATATGAGGCCCCACCAGGAGACCGCTCCGCCGACTGCCGAATGAGACAGTTTACAAAGCATTGTAACTTCCTTTAGAAAATAAAAAGGTACCACGAGCTCACGCTGCAAAGCTACCGCTGTCTTGGAAAGCTAAAAAAAATTAACTTTAATTGGATGACGATCATAGATGAATTCCAAAACATGTAATTTGGGGATCGATTAAAAGTTATGTACACTGCGATCATCGCAAAGTTAAACTCTATTAAAATTAAAATATTATTTATTAAGTAACTTACTATAATAATAATTATACTTGGTGCAACTAATAAGAAATAATGTCTATGACACAAACAAGCAACTATCGTTTCATTGCAAAGCACTAATATTAGTGAAGAGACCCGCGTCACATTGCAGATTAGTTGAAGGGTATATGGTGAATATAGGAGCTCATCTTAGTACCTAAATAATACCTAAAAAAAGAAATTTTTTATTTACATCATCAATATTTCGCTCGAGTTATTAATTCATATGTTGAAATAGTAGGCATTGTTTGTTCCACTAGTTCAATCGTGGAATGTTAAACCACATTTCATGTCCATTAACACGGAATTATATTACAAGAAGCCAACAGTTAACCGCGCATTACACTTATGGTACATGCCATACCAATGGCTATCACTCGATATCAAAGTAATTTACAGGGACAATTGACAACCGAGGCCACAGTGAGTACTCTGTAATTGAATACGCCATGACATCATGGCGTTACAGAATTTTCCTATGATCAGTTAGCTGGACTAGTTTTTGCAAGGGTTTGCAAGTGTTGCTATGATGCGATGACGCAAGGCTTGGACCGGTTTAAAATATTATTATATATGAGCTATACTATTGTTTACTGTTTAGGTATGTACATACTTGTTGTTAAATTAGATAGATATTATTTATACAAAAATTTATAAGTATAGCGTATATGAATTCTGTTAGAATTAATAATCCCTCACAATATATCTTAATGATATATTTCGTAGATAGTGGACACGTCGCCACATGGTCCGGTTGCACGAGTAATTCTTATTTTTGATAGTGCAATCATTATTTTTCCAGTCACATATGGTATCGAATTGTTATTATGCAGTATGCTCGCAGCGTTTGTAAGCTCTGATAATTGATGTCGGGCGTATAAACATCGATGTGTGTAGTCATCGTGTCTTTGTGTTGAACTCGTCGTGAACTATTAACACCGACAGACACTTCGACGCCACTGCCAGCCATATCACACGTTCGCGTTTTACAATAAACATAATTGCATTATTATGCTATATAATATCTTATACCCGAAAGTTTAAAATATACGAACATCTCCAAATTTAAATAATAATACACTAAATGAAATATATTTGTATAACAGGAACTAATACCACACATGGTACGATTCGTATCAATATTCGTTTATCGCGATTTCTATTACGATCCATACAGTTATTGCTGTATTAGCCGAGGTATTAGTCTAGATAGACCGTAACAATAGATGGTCCTATGAGTAGTATACGGCTAAAGTGGAATATTAGAATACGTAGTGAGTAAGCGTGATAGCACACGTTCGTTCGAAATACGTGGGCTCAAGTTTGGACTCTTCCGAAGACCGTAGCGCTGATAACGGCGGCTCTCCAGAGACTGGTGAACGCTTTCGTCATTTTCCAATTGCTTTACCGGTTAACGACTTAAAAGTGTACTTAATTATTTCTACCTACCTGTGGTTTGAAAACTTGTTGTGAGATCCACGTTCAATCCAAGATCCAATTAGCGTTTCATTTTCAATAATTAGCAACCGAGTACTATGAGTACCATATATTACTCATTAGTAATATTATTACCAACCCATATTTATTCTAGATATGCAGAGGCCGCCTACGTAGCATCTGCTACGAGTACCTACCACCTACGTCTCTCACGTAGACTGCCAACAGTAGTAATTCACTAAGACTGTAATCTCAGTGAATATGAATATGCTAATAAACCAAACCGAAACGCTCTATTTATTCCTTGAGTTGAACAACTTTGATCTATGACCCTTTAAAGTTATGTTACATAGCTTTATTTAAATGGTATAACTTTTGCCAAAATATATGTACAGATCTTAAATACTATTGTTCAATTAAAGTCTCATACTAATCGTTTTGGACTGGATTGATCATACTTAATTGGATATTGAATTCACGACTTGACTTTGATAAAGATTGGCAATTTTAAATCCCCTTACAATCCTCAACTCTTTAAATAGCAGATAACCTATAGTCCATATTTATCCACGCGCATTACAATCTGTTATCGCTTAATATCACAATGAAATAAACGCGTAAATTTGAAGTCAAACAAACGAAGAAGCGAGACGTCCGGTCGGCGGCGACCGGTTTGTGGTCATCTCATCTCACCTGCATCGTTTCGTTTCTACTCACATCTAGGGGTTACCATATATTACACGTGACCGCGAACATCTCATGATAGATAAAAAAAAATTCTAGTAGATTTAATAAATCTTGTTATAAATTTTATTAAAAACGGTTATAAAATTCCATTAACCGACCAAACCATATCCTCGTATTTTCTGGGTATTTTAAAAAGCACGTCATTACATTACTGTTTTCGCAATCGATACAAATTCGAATCGAATCGAATCGACTGAAAAAGTTTTCAAAAATAAATTATTACCTATGTAAGGAATGTAAGGAATTCTCAAAGTTTTTGTAGTTTATGTCGATACTATATACATTACCTACGGTAAATCATAGTATAATATCATACATAGGCTCATTAGCTAAAACACTTACTGACTTCCAGTAAGACTTCCAGTACAACCGCAAAGTAAGTTATTTAAAATGAGTTAATCAAAAACTCATTCAAAACCAGTATAATTTTGGACCTCCTATAGTTACAGTGTTTTTGTCTCATCATGCCTAAGGTATTCAATGGACAAGTGTCTGATTACCACATCAACAGTGCTTTTGCCTTATCATGGCTAAGGTATTTAATGGCCAAGTGTCTGATTACCACATCAGATCAAAGTCAGCATATTCTCCAATGTCATCGTTGGCGTAGGCATAACTCTTAATAGTAATTTAATTCAACTATCTACACAATTTAAATATTTTCAAATAAGCTCTGCAATTTAAAAAACATAAAGAAAATCTAGAATTAGTAATTTTTTTTATTAGCGCATTCAAAGATACAAATTCTTCATTGAATCCTGTTAAACATTTATAGTCGTGGAGATCCTACTCATACATATGGACGGACATACCTGCTGGCGCGTCCCGCTCGCCTCATTCACCAATACAGATTTAGCTTTCTACAACGTAAGAGGAAAACCTCGTCCAATAACATTATACCAAATATACATTTATTTATAGGTAAACTTTTTATACTGAAATGCCAAATGTCATTCAGAATTAACATTATAGATTCTGCGTCGCAATAAAAATTGACATTACATCTTCTCCAACAGGAACCTATATAATTATGTACGCCATTATCCATTCATATTCTATCAATGTCTCGATATAGTTATATGTTTATAAACCGTATATTTTTTTACTTGTTTACATTAGGTTTCTGTGTGTCCGAAAAATCTCAGCGCAAGCTATAAATGCATGAATTATTTTGAACAAACTTGCTTATTTTCAAAAAAATAATTTACAAATAAAGCAATAATGACAAACGCTGCTATAAGAGAAATAAGAACGGTTTAAATTCCGCATGCGTGCAAGTTCAATGCTCAAGCAAAAAGCCGTATTATATACTAACTGGCTAACCGGATAGTCCATTTGAATATAATTACTCTATGCATGAAGTCATATTGCATATATTTTAATGGTACGCTTGCTGTACTCAATCAAGCCTGAAGACAAAACCCATTCCAAACTCCAAATATATATATATAAACTTGATGGTTAATAAAAAAACCCATTGAAATAACAATAGGGCACTGACTTCAATCATTTCCGTATGTAGTGCATTGTTTTTTTCGCTCTTTAGAACAATTTGTTAGATTTTTGTTAATTTTTTTTTTATTGAAAAAATAACCTTTTCTGTTTTTTGTGTATATAATTGAACGCACTAAATACGATATCACAAAATGTTATTATACAACGGTATAAGCCGACCACGCACTTGGTTATAAGCGCCACGTTAACTCAAAGCACAACTGAGTAGTTTCTGTTCACTATGCTTGTGTTATCCCTAAGCCCTGGTCATTAAGGGGTTGCTGATATCAATTGCTGATAAATTGGTAAATATTGGTAACCGGTAAATTTAAATTCAAAACAGTTAAATCGTTTAGGTATTTTGTATATACACTAATGGGGAGGTAATATTTTGCCTTTATTACCGTAAAAATAACAAAGAGCTCAAAACACTGATGGATTATTCTAATCCATCAAGGAATTGTATTTTTTTAGGTTTTCAATTTGAAATTCTTATTACAGTTATTGCTATCCGAATCCGATGAAAAATTGCATTTTATTTTCTGAACCCTTCATTAGACATTCTTCATAGTTGAAGGCTGCGAGCCATCTTGTATACCCTAAAAACTTAACTTTAAAATAATTTTACAAACAACGGAGTTATGGCTTTTTACATACAAAAAAAAAAAATCACACACACTAACACAGAACCTCCTCCTTTTTTGAAATCGGTTAATAATAAACTGAAGCTGATGGTTCGAAACTTCTTTTAACAAGTTAAAAAATTTGCTTAGAAAACTATTAAAATTTCGAAATCATATCCTAACTATTCGGTGTTATGAAACATACATTCATACTTTAAACATTTATGTAATTAAAATTCATCTAAGTGTTGCGACCTGTCAGCGTCATTGTACACAATTCTGAATTTGAACTGCGCCAGCTCCGACAGCGCACCCAATAACCGTTACTCGCGCGATTCATGAGTAACTCGAGCCCGCGACAAGTTCGAGGGATATGATACTCATCAAGTTTCAAAGCCGTTTTGTGCTCTAAAGCAACACATACTTACTGTTATTACTATTTGATTTAGATGACTTCAGTTCTACAAAGATGATAATATTGTAATTTTTAATATATTCAGTAGTCTTATTGCTTTTGGGTAATACAGGCGTGATGACAAGTTATTTATACGTATGTAGTACATTTCTTATACCAGGATAAATAAATATACCTTGGTAATTAAGTAAAGTGAAGTAAAGTAATACTAGAAGTAAAAAATACGTTAAAATGATGCATAGTGTATCAGTGATACCAATGTTAATAAAAGAATATAAATTTCGTAATTCAACAGTAAATTATCTACTTAATATGTAAAAGTGCTCCGATAAGGCGGACATTCACAACATGGAACAGTATGATTACATCATATCCAAATATAGCGTAAAGGAGCGAAACGCTAAGTTACTACGTCAACAGATCTACGTACATTTACTGTATAACTTCTATATAATTTTTTTATGAAAGGTGTTAGTAGTACATAAGTTATTAAAGAGTATTCCAAAGAATAAAATATTAAGAACAATATATTATCCAACAAAATATAATCTATGATACGGTTACGTGTGGTCTATAATTACTTGACGTACCTTGCGAGTAATTTTTTTATTGTCTGAAACGATACGTGCGTCCCAAGATATGTTCTTTATATTGTGTCAAGCTTTATTAGCATAAATATGTATTTTATTTTCTATGTAATTTTAAAACATGTAGGCAAAAATAACTCGATGACACCATAGGTACTGTATCAGTAAAATCGACTGATTTCATTATCTATTACTGGCAGAGACCGAGGCGCCTACGTGCGAGAGTGCGCGTTGACAGTGAATTATAATGTATACAGGTACAATGATGTTGATTATATAGATATGGAACTTGATTTATGAATAACATCGTGATTGGTTTTTCAGGCAAACGTATTTCATGACACTTTAAAGATTTTTTCAAAATGTTCTTGAGTTTTTAGATTCATAAGAATAATCTTACAAAAAGCATAATGGTTACAACAACCGTTATGATATATTACGAGTGTCATAAATCGGACATACATAATTTTATATACATAATTATATTTTGCATTTGGCAACATGGTTTTCACCATGAATGCCGTGATAAAATACTGCCATGCCATGATCATCTAGTTACACTAATCCGTTAAAATGTCTAAAATCAACCAAACAAACAAGAGATAGGTAATACTGTACACCCAATGCATCTGTAGTGCCATTGATAATTTCAGAGCACCGGTCTTACAAACGCAAACAAGAGCCTGAAAATCCATTCACGGCGAGTTGGTAATCCCCAAGCCGTTTACAATTGCGTCGAACAATTCATAAAGTAGTCCCCCCTCCCTTTCCTCTCCGCTCTCGCTTTGATCATCTGCAGTCATCCTTGAATCATTTTGTCGCCACAATAGAAGAATAGAATATTTGCGTGCTACTTTGCTACTATCTACCTTTACTTGCAGGCTAAATTATAATTATTTTCATAATTTTCCTAATTGCTTTCAGTAGCAATAGTAGAATTATGCATCGCAGTTCAACAGTTCGCACCGTGTAGTACAGTAATTTCCTTTCACATGAATCAATCGTTTTACATTTAAAGATGTGTCAAAACAAAAAATTTAAAGATAACGCGTAGACTTGCAAAATTACCTTCTACAGATAATTTACATCGACAAATGCACTAAGAGTGTTTATTTCACGCAGTGATTTGTTGTAAATTGACACGAAGACCAACAAAACAGCTGTCAAATGCATCGATAGCGGCACAGAAAATACCATTTTGATAACGTCCGTCTGCACAATTATGTGAACGTCCATATAAATACTGCCGTTACATATATATTACTGTATACAATATATATATTCAGTTTACTTACTACTAGCATCGAATTTTGTTTTTATAAACTGCGTATATTTTTATGAATGGCTCTCGGCATTTCGATTTTCTTTGTATTCGTCATGTGTACGCTATTGTTGTGTAAATGTACATAGAAAACTACAAAAGGTTTGTGTAACTAAAAAGTTAAGTTGTATGGTTAAAATTTTTACTACTAAATCTATTCAAATAACCCTCAACCAGTTAAATTCAATGCTGTGTTCGATTAGCAGTGATAATTTTGGTGAGGTGAGGAAAAAGCTTTTTGGATTCAGAGAGCCCAGGATGAGTCAAAGGAATTTTTAAATTAAAACACTAGTATTTGCACACCTAATTACAACAAAAATTGTAACTAGCTGGTATCTTATATACATTGAAAACTATTTTTCAGCAAACTTTCTGCGTGAATGTACTTTAATAGCTAAACCGTGATATAGTAAGTAAACTACGAAAAACATATGATTTTTCAGCTTTAATTAAAACAGAAAAAAAATACTTATGAAAGAAAATGTCAACTAACTGCTAATTTATATATAATTTTACATAGTTATTTTTCTAAGAGGACAAGATGTTTTCAATAGGATATTTTCCCACGTATATTACATATACAACTTTGACTATAAAGCAATGATGTTCTTATTGGCTATTTCAAAAACTTCAATTTACTAAGTAATATTTTCTACATAAACGTTCGACAACCCTACGAGAAGTGTACGAGTGTAATAACTTCTTAATGAGTTATAGGGTCATACAAACCTAAAGTGAAAGTAGTGTTCACTTAAAAAGAAGGTTACGGCTGTTAAATAAATGCACTTAACAGTGTCTTTAATTTATTGTGTGTTGATAAAATAGATGTTTATGTATTCTACCTACTAAACAACCATCGTAACTCGATCCTTATACCATACTGAACATGACACATTCCAACAGTGCAAAACACACCTTATGCTTATGTAAATCAGCAGTTCGCAATAAATCAATAATAAATAATTAATCAGGTACAGCTATCCTTACGAGCGTGTTGTTGACGAGATCCGTTCGTGGCGTTCGGCGCGGGCGCCATGTTAATGCACGTTGTGTAACGCCGAGGCGAGTGCTCGGTGGAACGAGCGTAGGCAGGCACGCGGTGGCGCCAGGCCAACGAGCGAGCCACGGCCATTTATTTGTGATTGCAATAAATGTACCACCTGTTATTAGTGCAGAGGTACATTTATGCATCGCCCACTTAATCATGTCACTTGTAACAGTTCGCGTGCTTCGTATCAATTCCGAATTTCTTTATCATAAGATGAATATTCAGTTCATAATGTATATTTTTCGTATCATCCCAGCGACTATCGTTTACACGGCATATAAAATTGAATTTTGATAGAAGTTTTACGTAATGCATATGAAATGGAATTAGTCATTACCCTGGCTGTGTAAACACCGATCTTAAGTACAGATATGAGCGTGCTTGTCACTTGCAAACGTCCTTCACGATCGATGTAATCTTATGTACATAACCAACAAAATACATAACTACAAATGTGTGACGCAAGCAATGCTTTGTGTGAATTGTTACTCAGCGTATACAGTAAATAACAGCAACACCGTCTTTGTCGTTCAATGTGGGCCTTCCTTCACTTGCTTCACTGAACTGACAACGATGACTCCTACATATACCGAGACTCGATCCTAATTTGCTGGTTATAATTGATTCATTCGAAAGATACACATGTTAGTATAAAGATATTCTGATTCAATATTTTTATCTTTTTTTTAACCTAAATATGTGTATAACATAATTTCTTTGTAATTGTTACTAAACTTACTCCCTGGCCGAAAATGATGTGCTCGTCGTGCAAATTTTGCAATATTCAATTGTATTTTACAAAATTGAACATCACGACCCCACGCCGGCCCAGACGGATGTAGAGATAACATTACACTTCGTTGACATCATTGCAATACCGATGGCAGCCGACATATCTGTATCGTCCGCGCTCACTAAGTAACTATATCACGGCACTGCATACTTATGCTTTAACGGATTCGTATAGACAACGTGGGAAAATTCCAATTACACAAGCACATGCATCAGAGTGCATCATGAAGCTATATTGCTTCGTTTACATCTATTTGTTTTATTTCATAAACAATTTCACATATTCTATTTATTTATGTAGTTACATCTGCTACCTAAGTGTTATAAGTGCAAAATATGTGTTCTATATTTTAACCAACCTTAAGTCATTTTGAATCCTGTCGATTTTTGAATAATTTGGACTGTATAGAGTTTTTCAGCAATTAGCTTAGTTAAAAGTATATAAATATATATATATTAGAGACAAGAGTCCCGAGACCCGAGTCGAGCCGTGCAGTTGGACAAGATGAGTTTTAACGATGATGATGATAATCTTTTTTTCACATTTCTTGTGTGTATGTGTGAATATACAACAAATTAACCAATACAAACGCATCTTACATTGTCTCTACATAGGATCGTATTTGACATTGATACGTTCGGCTTCGGCGCACTAAAAGTTACATGAATCAATGATAAATAAACACTATTAATGGTAAAAAATGAATTTATTGCTTCTCAAAATATTCTCCCTTTGCGACAATGCACTTTTTCATGCGATTGAACCAATATTGAAAACATTTGTGCCACTCCTCCCGCTCCTCCATGGTGACGTCAGATACATACTTTTACATATTTTCATACTCTTCGACAGCCTCTTCTGGTGTGGAAAACCGTTGACTTTTGGAAACAGAAAAGTCACACGGTGGGAGGTTAGGGCTGTATTTTGGATGTCTCATAGGTTGTACGTTTTTCCATCAAAAACTCATTTGTCTGTCTGGCCGTGTGCAAACTTGCATTGTCGTCGTGCAAGATGATACGGCGCTTACCGTTATTTTCACGGAGTTTGTGAATAATTTCCGGTAAACAAATGGTCGTGTACCAGTCACAATTCACGGTACGACGATTTTCTAAAGCAGCAGTCGCCACGTGTCCAGCTTTTTTAAAAGAAGCAATCATCCGCTTCAAGGCACTTTTCAAAGACCCATACGCTCGATTGCTGCTTTGTTTTGGGATCGTAGCTACAAATGCACGTTTCGTCACCTGTTACTATATCCCACACCAAATTTGAAGCCCCTTCGTTGTACCTGGCAAGCATTGCATGGCACCAAGTGATGCGCTCAGTTTTTTGAGCATCAGTCAAATTGTGTGAGATCCACCGAGAACACAGCTTTCTTACACTCAAATGTTTATGTAGGATTAACTGTATTTGACTCATTTGATCTCATGGTAGGTCACATGCCTGTCTGTTTTGATCATACGGCGCACAGCATCAATGTTTTTGTGGTTCACATCGGTGCACGGGCGACCTTCATGAATTTCATCATGAAAATTGACACGACCGCGTTTGAATTTTGCAAACCAGCTATAAATAGTTGTCTTGCATATTCTTCGCCTAAAGCAGACTGAAGCCGATCGAGGCTCTGCTGAGCTGTCAAATTACACTTAATATCGTAAAAAAATCATGCAACGATAATTTCAAAGTAATTTTATTTTTAAAACATGGAATTCTTTTTTCTAAAATCGT